>CAUYSK010080128.1:0-84642 GCA_963575035.1 Avahi laniger | reverse complement strand
ACTGCCATGATAATGACAGTTAATCTATTCACAACGGCAGAACCCTCACGACCTAAACACCTCTTTACAGGCCCACTTTCCAGTACTGCTTCATTGGAGATTAAATTTCCAATGTATAAACTTTGGGGTTCACATTCAAACTACAGCCAGGCACATAATCAAACAAATTGTTTGGTCCAGTTCTGAATTACTAGATGTGGCAGAATTATTTTAGCACTTTAGACTTCAAATGTTAAGCATCTCAAATTCCTCTGTTGCTTTTATATGCAAGTTCTCTTTATCAATCAAGAGGGATCAGAAAATTATACAGATTTATTTTAGATTGTATAATTAGTGGATTTTAAGGCTCGTAATTGTTTATCTTAGCAGGGTAACACATTGTATAGTCACCACTTATTAAATTAATAATGTGGAGCATGTGACAAAACAGAATTTTAAAAAAGTTTTAAATATATACGAGGAGTTAGCTCTGCTTCTCCTCTTTCTTTTCACTTAGATTTTGAAATCATTTAAGTTGTAAAAAATTAAAAATGCCTAGCCTTTTTTTTGTAGCTGAAATGTCAGTGCTATCGAGGACAGAGAACAAGAGAGACTTATTCTCTCTCAAGTCCTTTCAATCAATTATAAATAATCAAAATGAGTGATCTCCATGCAATGGTCACTCCACCATGTATGTATACATGGATTAAAATTTATACCGAAAGTCTCTGTTTCTTCAATATATCTTACCTTTAAAGACATGTACCTGTGTGCATTTTCATTTTGGGGGACATTTCATTACAATTTCAGATTTTTGTCCATCACTAGGGATATAATATAGCTAAAAAAAGATAACGAATTCTGACTCCAAAATTAGGGAGTCAATGTTTCTTCCTTAAATTATAATTCAGAGGAAGATGGTGCTTTATTTTTTGGTGCATTATTTTGATGTTATTATAGAATTTATTTATTAATTATGATTGCTTTTTATGGTGATTTTTATAATTTTATTTTTATTAAATACCTCAGTGAAAACATTCCTCAAATTTCAGTGATATATTATGGCAGAGGGCCTTAGATAGGGATTCTGTAATTCATGTTTATCTTACACACCCAAGCAATAACGAGATGATACCAAAGTAGTATAGAGAATATTTTGACCTATGGTGATTTGTTAGAACAAATGCTTAATTTTAATTTCTTGTCAGGTAGTGGAAGGAAGATATAAAGTAATATATGTCATAAGCCTTTCCACAGCAGTATTGTTGTGTTCTTAACACATTTATATATTTTAAAAGGAAAGTTAAGCTTGAGTACAAAAGTGTCAATAAAAATAGATCATCTAATTAAAAGAACTGATTTGGGAGGTCAAGATTAAATACCGGGGGCTAGGCCAATGCTCTTGGGCATGTTGACAGGTGGTTAAGGAAGTTCTGGTAAAATGGCAAACTCTAGAGTGCTATCCGGGTAGCCAGGACAATACAGGGAATGGAGTAGATAGGAAGCAGGATGAGAAATCTCTTGCCAGAAAGATGTTCAATGATATGAAATAGAAATAGTTGTAGAGGATATTCTCCACTCAAATTCGACAATAAAGTGGCTCTTCTTACCTACCAAAGCAGGAGAGAAAAACATCATTCTTCATCTTCAGCTCCTGGAGAGGATGGTGTTTCAGCAAAAGTTCAAAGGGAGCAGTGATTCAGGTTTTGGAGAGAGCTGCCAGGTGAAGCATCAAGTAAAGCACTCCCATGTTTAACAAATTAAACCAGTAGCCAACATTTGGCAGAGTATATTGTGGGAAAGAAAAACCTATCCAGATTTGCAGGGTAGAGTCCCTGCAAGTGTTGCAAAGGGATTAAAACAAGAAATAATGTATAATTTCCTGATTATAAAACAGGCAACAGAGGTAAGAAAACACAGAGTGGTCAAGAAGGGAAGAAAGCAGACCGGACAGAGACAGACCATCACCACATTGACAAAGGGTCCCTATTATAATTTAAAATTAAAAATAGTAGTTATTGTTGCATACATTCATTCTTAAATTACTCTATAGTAAATACACACTTTTAATCACAGTTTTTGAATTTCTTCATTTTCAATAAACCTTCCTTCAATCTTTGAGAGTCTAAAATGTAGGAGTTCCTCCAGGACATTATTTCAGAGTTTAGATGGATCTTACCACCAGATTATTTGCAACAAGAATTCAGTACCTATAACACAATTGTAACTATAGTTTAAATGTTGAATACATTTTCACATTTATAGAGCAAAATATTATTTGGAAAGGACATATGCTTCAGAGTGAGACGCCTGTCTTTGATGCATGGTTTTGTGTTTATTTTTCTAACCTTGGAAAATTTACTTAACTTCTTTGCATCTTGATTTTCTTATTCTTTTTATCTTAAAGTAGTATTAGTAAAATTTACCATACGTGATGGTTAATTTTAGGTGTCAACTTGACTGGATAAAAGGACACCTAGATAGCTGGAAAGGTATCATTTCTGGGTGTGTCTGTGAGGGTGTTTCCAGATGACATTGGTATGTAAGTCAGTGGACTGAATGAAGATCCACCCTTAATGTAGGCGGGCACTCGCCAATTGGCTGGGGACAAGGATAAAACAAAAAGGCAAAGGACAGATGAATTTTTATTTTTCTTTCCTAGAGCTGGGACACCCTCCTTCTCCTGCGCTGGGGCATCAGAACTCCAGGCTTTTTGGCCTTTGGACTCCTGGATTTGCATCAGTTGCTGCTCACGTGTCAGGCCCTTGGCCTCTAAGAGTTACACTATCAGCGTCCTTGGTTCTCAGGTTTTTGGACTTGGATTGAGCCATGTTACAGTCTTCTCTGGCTCTCCAGCTTGCAGACAGCCTATAGTGGGACTTCTCAGCCTCCATAATTATGTGAGCCAATTCCCCTAATAAATTCCCCTTCATATCTCTTTGTCTCTCTCTGTATATCCTATTGGTTCCGTCTCTCTGGAGAACCCAGACCAATACATCATGGAAGCACATTATCAGTATGAAATTCGATATTGAATGTACAATGCTGAGCACAGTATCTGGTGTTAAAATAATACTCAGCATTGAGTTACTGTAACTGTTGTCATTGATGCCTCTTCTATGAGATGCTATCAGTTATAAAAGATTTATTTTTAAAGGATATATTTTTAAATGAAGAAAAGCCTCTTTATATACTATGCCAAAAAATTTACTTCAGATGTTTAAAATAGTATAGCTCACAAAAACATTTTTGGCTCCTCACAATTTTGTACTGAGTATGTCAGAAAGTGGGTTTTAAGTTTAATTATTTTTAAAAGAAGACATAGGAATACATTCAAAATTTTCGTGAACACTCAGCTGTGTATATTATAAACATTTTCAAAACTCCTTGAGCCCATAAGTTAAAACAGATCTTCCATCCAGGAAGGCAAGCATAGGAAGATAACATTTCTTCTGTTATCAATCCTCCTGAAATATCTAGTGTAGCATACGATAATTTTTGCATGTCAGAGTGTGGATGGTTTCTATGTTCAAATACTAGTTTTTTGATAAAAAAGAAACCAGGTTTAGAAAGTGTTCTAGAACAGAACAATTAAATAATACAATGTTTTCTGTATTGTTTTATTTTCTTCTTATATCTTCTCAAGATCCCATGACAATAAATGTTGCTGCTATTTTTTTCTTATCCCAGAAAATATAAATTTTCCAAGTACAAAGTGTGTAAATCCCTTTTCAATATTTCCTCTTGATGCTGAGTGCAAAATTGGTTTCAGAAAGAAAATTGCTGACATTAAGCTTGGATCTGACTTGGCAACTGATTGCAATGTATTTCTATATGATGCTGTGAGATGTACTGAGAAAGGGCGTTTCACACCTTAGAGACTCTTGCTCTTTCCCAGGGAAATGGGAAAAAAAAATAATAGAAAAATTTAATCCTGAGCTCACTTCTGGACTTACAGAACATGGGAATAGAGGAACAACTTTCTGAACTTGTCTGTACTTCAGTAGTGTAGCAACATTTTCTGTTTGCATTGTTTCATCAATTAAGGAAGCTCTTAACTTACCTTGACTCTTTCAGATATTGGACAACTGGTAAAATCACAAAGTATTTTTCATAAACAAACATTTTAGGTATAAAGTTCTTCCCTCCAAATGATTCACATATTTTCATATACTTTGATTTTTCAGTTTTACTTAGTATTAACAAATAATTTATACTCCACTACTGATACTTACTAATTGAAATAAATTTGAGATTATTTCTCTCTTTTTTAATGATATAGTGATAGGATATTTGGGGTTGTAAGGACTGAAGACATGTACGGGTCATATAAGTTAGTGAAGCTTTCACTATCCCATGTATTATAGGAAATAAAGAACATCAGCTATTAATATCTTCTAGCTAAGCCTGATGAAGACTGTGAACCACCACTAAGGACAAAACAATAGCCCTTGATGATCAAAAGCAGTTTGCATAATTGAAGCTGCATTGATGTTGTTTACAGAGATTTTTGTTTTCTCCACATTTTCCCTATTTTCAATTTACTTTCTTTTGATCAGGGCCTATTCTTGTTTAATAGAAGTAATGGCCTCTTGTAAGTAGCTAATTTCCCTTTATAAGGATTCTTCCCTGAACCTAGTTCCTTGTCATTATCATGTCTTGGCTGTTCTAAGTCTCTGCTTCTAGAATACCTGTCATCACAATCTAACTTCTCTCTTTTCTTCATAGTCCTCCCTCATCTAATTCCTTTGGTATTTGTTGTACTAAAGCCTTCAACTTCCCCTCCTCATGTTTCTAGCTTAAGGCATCCTCTTAACTGTCTTAACTTATCTTTCATCCTCTATTCCTACTCCTAAGTCATCTCTATATCTTACATCTCAACCATCCAGAATTCTGGAAGTTATTCAACAAGTCACTAATCTGTGCCAGGCATTGTTACTGGCAAAATGATACAGCCATGAATGTGGCAAAATTCCTGACTTCACCACATTTGCATTAATGGCCAATTAATTCACTTAAAAATTGTCATTCCTTTCATGCAGAACTCAGTTGCCAAACTACTCAACACCTAAGCAATAAGTTAGAAGCCCTTTGGGTCAAGGTACACATGTTGATTTAATCTACTTTGGGCAGAATGGCAAGATTTTTTTCTTCAGCTTTTCTCCTGGGGCACATGGATACAATCCAAATGGAAAAAACCTGTATCCTCTTGGCAAAACAAGTGCTTGAATAATAAATAATAGCTTCCAATAAAATGTAATAAAGTGGCTGCTTTGATAGGTGATAGATTATGTGTTATTTTCTCCTAGTTTTCTTTTAAAAATGCATCCCATGCTGCTTCAGTTTGATTTTCTTGAGTATCCTGTATAAATGGTTGCAAATCAAGTTCACTTTGCTTACATGCACTGGGGATGTACAAATGAAGTTTTCAGTGGATTCCCGGATATTTCCACATGTTCAGCTTTCTACTTGGTTTCAAATAGAAAATGTTTCTTTTTTTTTCAGAAACAGAATTGTTCCTCCATAGCTCTGCAGAGACATTATGGCAGGCTAAACAGAAGAGACGTAAAAAGTCCACATGAAACATTGATGTAAATATTACTCACATATTAGAATCTTATAAACAGTGCTAATATTTTTCCTATGAAGTTTTTCAATTTTAATTGATAAAGCACATTTTAAGCATTCTAAATTTGGATTAATTAGTAATATATTTTGCCTATAATGGAATAAAATATATATATACACACACACACATACATATTTGTATATTAAACTGTTTTCCTTGAGACTAATAATGAAGACAAAGTTCTGAAACTTTGAATCTGCCAAGACGAGATTAGATGTGTGAGTGATTTATTGGGAGAAACACTTTTGCAAAACAAGAGGGAGGAAGCAGGAATAGAGAGGAAGAGCCATCAGACACAATACACTTTGCAACCTCGTGAAGGAGAGAAGGAAGGAAGGAGGTTAGAAAGAATGAGTGCCAGACAGTAGCACGATTTCTAATATATTTTGGCCAGGCCAATGGAGGGTTCTCAAGCCAACATCCCATATTGGGCAGGGATGAGCCTGCTGTGGCATCTTGCCATGCTTTGCCTATTGGCTGGCAACATCTGTGGGAAGCTGGCTTTTGGAGAACAGGTTGTGGCAGATAAATAGAGGAATCACCTAGGGCTGTCAGTCAACTGTGATCAACACAGGGGAGATCTGTATGCAGCATTCCATGGCAGTTACAAACCTCAACTTCTCATTTTATACTAATGCAAAAGGTTGTTTTAGAATGAAGACTAGAGGGTCACCTATTTTTTTCCCCAGATGAAATTCCAGGCTTTCAAAGGAAGCAAAATTTATCTCTATCCAAATGAAATTACATAAATTCATACATACGGTAAATAGCTGCCTCTTAAAGGAGACAAATTTTCAGCAGAGGGGCCCCCAAAAAACTGTTCTTAGTCCTCAGAAGTAAGAATATTTATGGGAAAAATCAGTTTTTGTAAGAAAGAAAAATTAAGAATAAGCCCCTCTCCCATCCAGGCCATAGTTTCCTTTGTCCAGTTAGGATGGAGTATCCCAAGGGAGAAGTCAGCTTGCCTTGAAGTTATTATTTAATGAAGAAAAACATGAACTCTTTCTGCAAAGGATGCTCAGAAAGAACAGGCATGGGATGTGCAACGTCAAACCAATCCAATCTAAACTCCACCATCTCATAGCATCTTTGATGCAATCCCAAAGTTAGCAGTGGCAATGCAACTTTTGGATTAGGAGAGCTCTAACGGTCTGTGTTGGACACTCGAGTCACGGTCTGTGTGGTGTTTGTTGCTGGCCAGTATCTGTTAACTGTGAACCATCTTCATGATTGCACCAACACCAATTAGACCTCTTGCCCTTATAAGAGGAGAAAAAGAAAAAGAAGAGAAAAAAAAAATAGAAGGGAAAAAAATGACAAGAGAGAAACTGCTATTGGCAGATCCCTACACATGTTCTGGGAAACAGTAGATGAAATTATGGCAACACATGTTGCCCCAAATCAGTCTTGTTGGGGAGTAATCCCAACTGCCACCCTCAAGACACAGGGTCCAGTCCACATATTTACAGCCTGCGATGTTCACCAACAAAAACAATTTAAAGAATCTTGGACACAAAGGGCTAGAAGAAAAAGCCTGAGATGATGGGTTCCGTGATCTGTTGCATAATGATAAAGAAAAAATGGTGAATAAGTGTTGTGTTCAAAGGTGGAGACTCCATAGTTGGCAGAGCAGAGAGGGAAGGCCAGTCCACTGGCAGGTGCTCAGTAGTCATCCAAAATCTCTACTTTACCCACACGGAGTCACTCCGATGATGCATTGACTGAAAATCCTAACAAACTGGTATCTGCTTGGACCATCTTCTGTTTTTTCTTCTTCTTGCCACTTTGCTTAGCCTCAAAAATGGATTGTTGGTTGTTCTTTTGATTGGTCTGAAATACTGAATGGAGTACACTGTAGTTCATCCCCCACACAGAGTCCTGTTGCTGCTACTGCTGATGCTGCTGGTTGGCTTGCTGTTTGGAATGGTGCTCAAGGAACTGCTTGGCAAACTCTTTGGCCTCAGAAATGCCTCCTAACTAGGCCCTGATATAATTATGGACCTCCTAAGGAGATTCTGCTTCTTTCAGGAAAGAAACTAATTCAGGAAAATCCAAGTTATTTTCCATATTAAGGGCATGAAACATCTTTTCACACCACTGGATAAATCCATCTTGGGCTTTGTTTACTCCCTGAAAGAGCTTCAGCAACTTTTCTTCTTCTACTACTTTCTTATTCTACTAGTTAGACACACCTACAGATTTACCGGGACTGGCATTATTTTTATTTTTATTTGTCCAATTCCTAGGTCTCATCTCTTTCACTGCATCATCCCAGAATCCCATGTTGGAATTTTTAGAGTCAGCATTACTCCAAATACTACTGATTAGGTCATGCCCACTGGGTAGGAGGATCAGTATTTATAGAGCCCCAAACAGAATTCCCAGTGCTGGTGTGCAGGTTGGAATGTGTATTACTACGGGCTCTGTTTGGTTGCTGCTGCTGCTTTTGCGTTTGTCTGGCCCTCTTCCTGCTGGGTCTCCAGAAGAGAGCTGGTAGTACTTGCAGGTTCGCTGACATTCTCCCAACTGGAGAGTTTCTGCTATTGCTGGTGCTGAGAGCTTGCGTCAATTTCTCGAAGCTGCTGTTCTCCTTTTTCTTCTAGCTTTTGGGTTCCAGCCAATGACAGCCTGGCCTGGGACTGACACACTGTCGCATCGGCCTGCTGGACCCATGCTGAAGAGGGAAGAAGCTTCATCTGCGACAGCTGCCGCCGCCGCCTGTGGCGCATTAACACCTTTTTGCAGCAGCTCCAGCTCCTTCCTCTTCCCTTCTTCCTCCTCACTGCCTCCTCTTCCGCTTGCAGCCCGTTCTCCTCTAATCCACGCTGCGGTGCTGCTTTTTCCCAGGCCCATTTTTCATCCTCCTCTTCCTGTTTGGTAACAATTCTTCCTGCTTCTGCCTTTCTTCCCCTACACCCCTCCTCCCCTCCAGTCCTCTAAGAGCTTCTTGCCAGGCTCTTCCTCCTCTCACTGTCGCCTTAACGCGATTTCTTGCTCCCTCTGGCATCCCAGAGCCTCTTCCTGTTTCCTTCGGGCAAGCTCTTCTTCCTTCCACCTTTTCTTTTCGTCCTCTTGCTGTCTCCGGAGAATTTCCTCCTGTTGTCTTCGGAGTTCTCTTTGCCTCTTTCGCTCCTCCTCTTCCCTCTTTGCCCTCGTTGTTGCTTCTCTTCTCTCCTTCTCTGGCTTTGCAGCTTTGGCCGTCTGCAGCTGCTCGAGCTGTTCCAGGGTGGCACCTGGCGACCTGGTGTCCGAAGGAAGATCCCATTCACCACCGCCTTCCCAGACTGTTGGCTGTGAGGCTGTGGCCTGAAGCTCCCAGATAGAGCTGGTGTCTGACACGGACACAAACCTAGTTACTGAGGGAATTGTATTCTGGTCAGATATTCTCATTTTCCGAGCCCGAAACTGTTGGAGGAGAAGTGCTAACTAACTGTTGCTGCTGCTGGGGAGACAGGGCTGCTTTTTGTTGTGGGGCCCAAACCTGTGCATATTGTTGTATTGAGAACTGCTGGTCCTGGAGGTGCTGCGTGTGGTATGAGAACTTGAGTTCCTGCTCCCTGGTCAGTCTTTCCTGGTCTAACTCTCCCATATCAGGGAGGGAAAAATGGACCCAGAGAGATTCCCCGCATTTTCATGGTATGACCAAGAGGTTAGAAGCGTTCATCATGTACCCTTTTCACCAATAAAGACATAGTAAAACAGACTGCCTGAAACCATCCTGTTATCTCCTAATTATTGAAGAGACCTTGCATTTCTCCATGAGGATCTTTGTAGTACCACTCCTGCATTGCTTCATGCTTCAGTGCAATCGACTCTCCTTTAGCTCTGTGCTCTTGCAGTTTTGACGCTGATTGTTCATCATCTGGTGCACTGTTTTAGAGATAAGCCACCATCTTCTCAGCTTGCTGCTCCAAATGTTTGAGACCTTCTTCATTATCTGCCTCTGTGGGAACACTGCCCACACCAGGAGCACCTACACCTGGCATTTCCACTGGCTGGAGGGTAGGACTAGGACTGGGAACAGGAGGTGGGAGACTGAGAAGAGGAGAGGCTGTGTTTGAAGGAATTTGTGGTAGGGGCTGTTGCACATCAGGAACCTTTTCATCCCCTCTGCTGGACACTTTGGCTGGTAGACTATTTTCTGTCTGAGCCTTCTCTTCAGCTTTCTCCATCTGCTCAGTTTTAGGTTTGCATTTCTTCTCAAACAGTAGTGCTTCCTGAAACGACGGTCGGCAGGAGAACCTGGTCTAGCAGATGATGATGGGATTTCGGGTGTTTCCTCTCTAGCTTCAGCTCCTACTCTGTTTTCCTTTCTTATTTGTCTTAACAGATTCTTTGTCCTTGGCTACCCTCAAGTCAGAACACTCCTCCCCTTCCTCCACAGGTCAGAAGTCCATCTCCCGCTCTTCTATAATAGGCTCATTCTGTACTTTCTAAAGAGGGGGGAATGCTCCAGATGAGTAAAATGTGCCAATTTCTTCTTCTGCATCTCCTAGGCACCATTCGGGCAAGCTATCCCGGTCATGGTCTATGTTCCTGCTGCCAGAGCATGCCCCTCAGTGATCCCATTCATCATCCGGTTCTCGAAAATCAAACTCAAACCTCCAGCATTGTTCCATGTATTCCCGCCAGCCTGCAGAACCAGGGCCATCAGGACTGTGAGACCACACCTCTCTCCACGCCTTCTTGATCTAGCTAGTTGCCAACCTCCATCTTCATCTTCTCCATTTTGTTCCTTTCTAAAGACATGCCCATTTTCACTTGCTAATTTTCACTTTCTGACTATATAAACTCATGCTTTCTCCCTACTGATGTTGGTCCACCTTCCTCAAAATTTGGTCTGCCTGTATCTTTTCACCTTTGTTTTTAAAAACATCTGTCACCCCTTTTCTCCCAGCTCTGTGATCTATGGCTTTCCCTGCCACCTCCCTGACCAAATACACCCTCTACTTCAACAAAACTTCTTTGGTAGAAACCACATTCATCTCTGCCTCTGCCTCACCCTTTGAAGAACTTCAACCTCTAGGAGCACCTACCACTCTCCCTCCTCCTTGTCTTGTCAATCACAGGACAGCGGCACTATTTACAGACATGGAAAAGTTTCTCTGTTTTTCTGTAAAGGGTACAACAGCCAAGGGTGGTAGGATCTCCTCTTAGAGGAAAGGAAGAAACTCTTTGTCCGGAAGGTCTGATGGTATCTTGTTTTCTTTAAGAAAAAGTGCTAATATTTCTTCTTTGCGGTAATGATAATCTTCAAATTTATACTTCAGCAATGCCAGAGAAAGAGGTGGGGATGTAATACTCCCACTGCTGGACAGAACTCAGAGCCATTCAGGACCAAAGTTCATTGTCTGCTTTTCTCCTGCCATTATTTTCCATATTTTTACAGTAGATTTTTATATGTGGAGAAACCTGTTCAAAAGTTCTGCTACTTCACAGCAAGAGGACTGAGCAGACTGCAGTCTGTGTTGGGGAATCTCTCAGAACTTAAGTCCTCAGCCTCAGCAACACAAGATGCAGTTTTGATAAACCAATTGCCATGATGTGAATGTATACCCCCAAAATCCATGTGTGGGAAATTTCATCTCTAATATAACAGTGTCGGTATATGGGGCCTTTTGTGAGGTGGTTATGTCATGAGGGCAGCACCCTCAGGAATGAATTAATGCCACTGTCCAAAGGGCTTGACAGAAGGAGTTTTGTCCCTTCCCCCAACCCCTAGCTTCCATCCCTTTTTCCATGTGAGAGTACGGCATTCCCCTACTCCAGTGGATTCAGTAACAGTATGACATCTTGCCATCTTAGAAGCGAAGGGTGGGCTTTCACTAGACACTGAACCTGCAGATGTCTTGATCTTGGACTTCTAGCCTTCAGAACTGTGAGAAATAAATTTATTTTCTTTATAAATTACCCCGTCTCAGGTATTTTGTAGTAGCAGCACAAACTAAGACACCACTCATGAGAAAATGATCTATATAACATTCTACATAACGATGTGCAGCATTTTGTAGGTTAAATAGTCTGTAAAGGGAAGTGATTTATTCATTTGAAAGTCCTGAATTTGCCTTTCCCTGAAAATTGATGCTGCTGTGCCTCTTTGCAGATACATATTGGCCCCTTGCATATGTTCTCTGAAGAAATGTCTGTTCACATCCTTTGCCCATCTTTTAATCAGGTTATTTGTGTTTTGCTATTAAATTATCAGAACTACTTCTATATTTTGGAAATTAACCCATTGTCATATATACGGTTTGAAAATTTTTTCTCTGATTCCATAGATTGCCTTTTCATTCCGTTGATTGTTTCCTTAGCTGTGCAGAAGTTTTCCTTTTAGTTTAATGTAGTCCAACTTGTCTATTTTTGCTTTTGTTGCCTGTGCTTTTGGTGTCATATCCAAAAAATGTCAAGAATATATCACCTCACATCTGTTACGATGGTTATTTTCAAAAAACCAGAAGACAAATGTTGGTAAAGACGTGAAGAAATTGGAACCTCTGTATACTGTTGTGAATGTAAAATGATGCAGCATCTGTGAAAACATTATGGACGTTATTGAAAAACTTAAAAATAGAACTACTACATGATCCAGCAATCCCACTTCTGGATATGTATCCAAAAGAATTAGAATCAGAATCTTGAAGGATAGCTACATTCCCATGATCATTGTATCATTATTCCTGATAGCCAAGATATGGAAACAACCCATATTTGTGCCCATTAAAAATTGAATGGATAAAGAAAATGTAGCACATACATATAATAGAGTATTATTCAGCTTTAAAAAAGAAGAAAATCCTGCCATTTGTGACAACATGAATGCACCTAAAGGACTTTATGCTAAGCGAAATAAGCCAGTCACAGAAGGACAAATGCTGCATGGTTCTACTTATATGAGGTATCTGTAATAGTCAAATCTGACAGAAGCAGAGAAGACTATAATAGTTGGCAAAGACTGGGTTGTGGGGAGAATGGGAAGTTTTTCAAGGCATAAAAAATTTCATTTATGCTAGACAAATACATTTTAGAGAGCTGCTAATCAACATATGTGTGTTTGTGACCACACACAAACACACATGTACACACACGCAAAGGGAAACAAGAAAATTTGGGGAGCTATTGGATATGTCTATTGCCTTGATTGTGGTGATGGTATCAGGGTGTTTGCATATATCTCAACTCATTAAACTGTATGCGTTAACTATATGCAGTTCTTTGTAAACGAATTATACTTTAATAAGGATGAAAATAGACAAATGGGATTATGTAAAACTAAAAAGCATTTGTACAGCAAAAGAAACAATAAAGAGATGAGCTGTTGAATGACAGAAAACATTTTGAAAATACTCATTTGACCAGTATATTAATATTCAGAATATATAAGGAACTCAAACAGTAGTTAAAAAACAAATTATCTCATTTAAAAATGGGCAAAGAGCATAAATATGTGTTTCTTTAAAAAAAGACATAAACATGGCCAACAAGCATATAAAAAAATACTAAACATAACAAATCATCAGGGAAGTAAGAAAAAATGATATATCTTACCCGAATTAGAATGGCTTCTATTAAAAACACAAAAAATAACAGATGTTGGCGATGATGTGGAGAAAAGGACCTCTTCTACACTGTTGGTGGAAATATAAATTAGTAGTACAGTCATTATGAAAAACAATATGGAGATTTTTCAAAAAAACTAAAAATAGAACTGTCATAAGATCTAGCAATACCATTACTGGGTATTTATTCCAAGGAAAAGAAATCAATCTATCAAAGGGATATATGCACTCCTATGTTTATTTCAGCACTATTCACAAGTAGCTAAGGTAAAGAATCAACCAAAGTGCCTGTCAATGGATGAATAGATAAAGAAATATGATATGTGTACACGATGGAATACTATCAGGCCACAAAAAAAGAATAAAATCCTGTCATTGGCAGCAACCTGGATGGAACTTAAGGCCATTATGTTAAGTAAAATAAATCAAGCACAGAGCGACAAATATTGCATATTCTCATATGTGGGCAATGAAAAAGTAGAATCAAAAAGGTAAAGAATGGAATGATAGATACCAGAGATTGGGAAGGGTGTATGGGTGGGAGTGGCTAAAGGAAATAGGTTGAGTACAAACATACAGGTAGACAGAAAGAATCAGTTCTGGTGTTTGATAGCAGAGTATGGTGACTATAGTTAGCAACAATGTATTTTATTTTTAAAATAGCTAGAAGAGAAGACCTGAAGTGTTCCCAGCTCATAGAAATGATAAATGCTCAGATGATGGATACCCTAAATACCTGGACTTCATCATTACACATTCTACACATCTGACAAAATTTCCCACGCACTCCATAAATATGTACAAATGTAATATATCAAAAAATTTTAAAAAATAAAAATTTAAAATAAATAAAAGTGGAAAAATATCTGCTAATAAATATCTATCATGGTTAAACTTGAAAAAGAGAAACCTCCTGGAAGTTATGCACAGCTATTTAATTTCATGACATGAAACTTAATTACATGATTCAAATTACCATTGAGGGATGCATGGAAAAGTAATCTTCATTCTTAGGTGGACATTTGTCAAACTGAATATTGTGACTTTTGTCACTAAGATAGAAGAGAAGACTAAATGTTGGAGGATGGCCAGCAGTTTCTACAACAGATATTTAGGGATGTTCTCCAGATTAAAATAATAATTTTTAAAAATAATAAAACAAGGGCAATAAAGAGAAAATTACAAAAGGGTGTGAAGAAGAAGGAGATGTGTAAGTCAGTATTCTGTGGTCAGAGTTGTTAGTTGGTATTTTAGTCCCTTTTGTGCTGCTATAACAGAAAACCTGAGACTGGGTAATTTAAAAGAACAGAAACTTATTTTTTATGGTTCTGAAGTCTGGGAAGTCTATGATCAAGGCAACTGCAGGCTTAGTATCGAAGGATAATTTAAATTTCTATGAAGTTGGAACGATGATGTGACAAAAGCTTAAGATTCTTTCTGACTTTGTTTTATGGCATCGGTATCCAATATGAAAATCTGATTAGTGATCATTAAACTCTAATGATTAATGTTAATGTTTATTGACACTTATCAAGGGCCTCAAAATGATGAAAAATGCATTCAGGATGCATGAAACCGTCAAAGCTATAGGGCTGGCATCATAAAAAGGGCAGGGATTATCTGAAGCCTTTGAAGAGAATTTAACTCAGGTTTTTCCATCTTCATATGAGCAGAGCACAGCTTTATGATAACACTGAATATAGGGTAGAAGTTCCCATGGGAAATTAGCTAAGTCAAATCCATTAGTTTGTTCAATTGGCCCTATTTTCTTAGATAAATCACTTGTAATATCATCAGACACATTCTGCTTAAGAGAATCTTGACTAGAAATAAAAGTGCTACAGTAACTCTTAGTATATTTAAGGTTAAAATTGTCTGAATGTGTACTTTATGGACATCCTTATGATTAAATGGACTTTTTTAACATAGCTATTTTGCATCTCATTCTATGCTAAACAGAATTGTAACTACTTTGTTCCTTCTAGTTGGCTGTATGTGCACAAGGGCATTTTGTTAATGAAAGAATCATAGATAGAAATCACCTGATGAGAACATCTAGTTTTTGTTTCCATGTAAATCTACCGCACTAAATCTCCAAGACAGAAAAGAATGAGCCTCCAAGATTTAAGAAAATATTCAATTTAAGTTCCAGTATAATTTTTCCAAGTGGATTATTTTTCAGTGCAAAATATCTTTCAAAGCAATATCAGTTCAACTTCCCTTGGGCTGTTAGATATAACATTAAAGAAAATGTCTGAAAATAAAGCTATTACTTCAATACTACATAGAAGTAATGTTTTAAAATTTCTTATAGCATAGTATAGCTTGAATCCTAAAAATATAAAATACCTTGTTTTAAAACTTTTTAAGTAAATATGTGCATCTTTCATAATTTAGGTATAGGATTTATCAGCTACTAGACATAAAATATGTCATTTCATTGTCTTTTCAAAAGGCATTCAGTGCTTGAGATAAAACCATTCATTAGCCATAGGACCAGGTTTCCTGTACCTAAGGGAAATTAGACAGCAAAACATTGAAAAATCCAGATGTTTATAAACAAAAATAAATTTTTCTCTACTTTTCCTCAAAAATGAAATGTATTGAACAGCCCTGAAATACAGAAAGATCAATTAAATGTGTAATATTATTGTGTTACAAATAACTGCATTCCATCACTCCTCGGCACGGAGAGGCGGATACTGCATGTATGTGGAGAAGATACTACTTGAAAACAGACATTTAAATCTTCAGGCTTTGTTTACGACCCTATAAAATCTTTACACTATTTACTACTCACATTCATAACCAGGAATTTCCTACATAAACTATGGTAACAAAAGTCAACTCACTTCATAGGAAGTTTACATTCAAGAGCAAGAAAAAATATTAGAATCACTGTAGCGCAATCTACAGGTAAGGAGAGTGAGGCCTGGAGATATCATACCTTAATGTGATGCTTCTTTTTAAGAACAGAATTACTTTTAGCTTTCTCCCTGCTAGATATGTATAACAAAGAATCATGCTTCTAAAAGCGTGTTAGAAATTCTGTCAGAAGTCAGAAAACAGTAAAAACAGAATTAAATTGCATTCCTGTGATAATATTTTGGGTGAAGGATAGATTGGTTTTGAATCTTTAATCCTTTTACTTTAATTCAACATCAGGTTGTTGATATATACATCATCTCTATCTATCTATCCACATCTTTATGTTCATTTATATGTGTATGTATGCATACACAGAGAAATTTATTACATGGGATAGGTTTATACAACTGTGGCAGCTGACTAAGCAAAGCAGAGGTCCATAGGGCACTGAAGTAAGGAAAGGAGGCTCAGGAGTAGGTTGGAACTCCCATGTACATGAGCTGAAACCTGTTTTCCACAGGCAGCAGTCAGAAAGAAAGATCCAGCGGAAAGGGGGAGCCATCACATACCAGCAGCTGTTTTTATGTTTGTCCCCAGGAAATGCCTCAAGCTTCTTTTTAAGGCATTTTAATTTATTATATATATATATATATATATAATTTATTGTATATATAATAATTCAGACCAACTTATTAAAAACTCCCTTTTATTTCACTTAAAGTAAACTGATCAGAGGCTTTAATTACATCTGTAAAATCATTTTGCAGTAGTTCCTAGATTTGTGTTTCATTGAGTAATATTCCGTGTGTTGTCTAGATGGTTTTCTTTGTCTACATAGTATTGACTGGGTTCTGGGCTGATAAAGCTCTCTAATATGTTTGGGGTCTTGACACAATATATTGGCATAGATTCCTTGATTTCCCTCTCTACAGAGTCCATGTGTTATGTTTTATCCTTTAGAGACTCTAAATAGTCTTGTCTTCAATGGGCTAGCCTGGGCCTCCTTATAACACGGAAGCTGGATGCCCAGAAAGAGAAAGTGGAAGGTACACGTTCTCTTAAGTCCTTGGCTTGAAAGTACTAGAATGTCACCTCTTTCACCTTCTTTTAATTAATGTGATACTCAAGGCCAGCCCAGATTTAAAGTGAAGAAAATAGACCCCACTTCTGGAAAGGAAGAACGTGGCATCCATATTTGCAGAGAACCTGTCACATTATACCTTCTGGCATAAACAAGTCACAATATTACCACATGCAAAATACACATACCCCCTCTCAAGAATCCAGTATCTCATGCAATTGCACTATAATGAAGTAAATCTTATCTTAATATAGATAAAGCTCCTTGAGGATGTTTACTCTTCTTCTAAAGACCTCTGAACCAAAGTCCATGTTAACTTTCCCATACACAGCCAATGTATAAAGGTGACATGGAGTCAGAAAGACTCATTTTCATGCCTTTCCACAATAGGGGCTAACTGAAGTCCCATTGCTATCAGTGGTCTATAGCAATTCTGAAATCTAGCCAGGCATATATTCCCAGGGATGCCTACTTCAAAGGCATGGAGTGTTCCTTGATTAAGGTGTATATATATATATATATACCATCTTGGATTAGTTCCCTAATCAAATGTTTGTCTTGGCTTTTGTTAAACTCTCTTGCATTTTGGTTTTACCTGCTAAGATATCTTCCATTCGCAAAAGAAACATAACATATTTCCAACTGACTAGTTTGCTCAATCTGTCTTGTGTCCACAAATAGTTGGGTGCCCAGGAGCCTTTTTTCATTTTGAACTCCCTCCACCTATTTTAGTACAAGCTGATGGTGCTTTTTGCAGTACAATTCCCTGAAATCTTTCTGGAACTGCTATATAACAAACTGTCATCCTCTCCGTTAGAAAAAGCCACACCTATAAATCTCTTTGATATAGATTCCTCTCTACTTTGAAATGAGAAACAGAGCTTAAATATTTTTGAGGCAGTCTTAACAAAGAGTTGTACAGACACACTATTGATTTGATCTTGACTTTATCAGCATGCTAAATTTTATCTTTGCTCTGAGACAATTTCTCACTTTTAGAAACTTTGCCAGCTTAACGTACTAGGAGTGAGAAACATATTCCAATCTAGCAAATCTTTGGTTAGAAATATGTCTCTAATTCTGCATGCAAGTGGAATGATTTCTTATTTAACCCTTTCTCTTCATTTACTTTAAGATAAGCAATAAAAAGCCAATTGGAACTTTTACAGTTCAACCTGGATACCACCTTGGACTAATCCACAAGTTCATTACATTTTGTATATTCCTGGTTACTACTGTTCATAGGGCTGCCAAAATTCTGGCAATCCTATGGTATATAGATTGGCCTTTCTGCAGCTTTCAATAACAATTTTCTCACTAATCTTCCAGACTTCCCTAACATTCTCATAATTCATCTCCCAGTTCCGATTCCAAATACATATGTTTTAGATTTTGTTGCATAGAATGCTATTTATACTATCAAGTACTATCTCAGGTAATTTTTTTTGTGAAGCAAATCAATTCACTATTTAATGAGTTAGTAGAACAATGGACAGTTCTTCTGCTCCATGTACTACCAGTTGGACACACTCTTATGACAGTTTTTAACTGGTAACTAAGCTGAGCAGGAAGGGCCATAAATGCTTCGCTCAGGGGACTGAGGCCATGAAGTGGACAGCTAGCTGGGATCTCTTGGTTACCCTTCCATGCTCTCTTTTTCCATATCCTGTCTCATCTTTTAGGGCTTGTCCAAATTTTCTCTATATCAGTTGCATATCCTGGACTTCATTGCAGTACGGCAAGTAGGCTCCAAAGGAAGAATGGAAAAGCTGACAGTCCTATTAAACCTGAGCTAGGAAGTTCAAGAATGTCACTTCTGCTGTGTAGTATAGGCCAATACAAATTAAAAGGTCATCGCATATTCATTCAGTGTGAGGGGAGATAGACTCTACCTTTCAATAAGAAAATTAGCATGCACTTGTGGGCATGGACTAATTGTTGGCACCCAAATTTTCAGACAAGTTACAGATATTTTTATTTCTCTTTCTGAGTATAGTATATAGAATACTTCTCAACATCTCCAACAACTTAAGTATTTTATTCATTTTTATGTGTGTTTGTCTATATATGTTTATTTTCTTCTTCCATTTATTTAAACAAACTTTCAATTACAGAGTGCTAAGTAAAATTATTTTAACTTTTAAATATTTCAAATCTACCCCCTCCCCTGTACTATTCTTTTAATTCATTTTTAAAAAATCATTTGCTCTTGCTATTACAAAAGCAATGCCACATTTTGTAGTCTTCTAATATCATCCCTTTGAAACAATCTTCCCCACTGCCTCCTGAATTATTTTTTGACACAAAAATGTTACCAATTAATCATTTTAATACATTTTACTATGTTTCTTAACTTAAATTCAAACTTCTTTGTGTATCCAAATGGGTTATTATAAAAGTAGTTCCAAATGACTTTTTCACCTTTATTTTCCACTCAGAAGTCCCTTCACACTACATGGCAGCCGCAAAACACTATTTTCCATGTCCTATGTATCAAAATCCTCATGAGTACTTAACGTTTTATCAACCAAAGAACGTTCCTGAAAAACTCTTATCTTTCTTTTCAACATGTTGACCCTTTAATCATAGCTCCATTTTACTAAGTGAGAGATGATTATTTCCTAATCTCCAGCTCCTGGCAGCCTTAGAGAGATATCTTCCTGCTTACATGTCACCTTGGATATGTCACTATCAAAGCATTCATCACGCTATAAGGTGATTTTTCATTTACTTTTCTCCTTCCCTCACCCCAAATCTTTGAGCTCCTTAAGGTCATACACTGACCAGTACTTAGCAAACCACCATACACATAGGAGACATTCAATAAATGTTGCCTAATACATATTTTACTAACTTCATAAAAATGTCCATAAAATATTTAAATACATATTTTATATTAAATAATCATTTATTATTACCAGTTATGATTCTTTGTGTGTCTTTCAAACAAAATATATTAGTAATATATGAAGACTGCACACTATATAAAAGAAATTCCTCTAAAATCTTACTTATATTAAAAAGATTGATAAAATATCAGTATAAAACTTTCTCTAAAAGTTTCATTTCTTTTGTAAACAAGCTAAATATGAACATCCTTTAATGGAAATTTTAACTCTGCCAGCCAATAACAATACTCTAGGAATATCTCTGCTGTGTAAATTCTGTATTTCAATAGAAGAAATAAACCCTCACCTTTTTTCAAAATTTTGCCATTGTTTTTTAAGCAGCTGTTACTGAGCTCACTGGACTGCAAAATGCAATAAATGTCTTCATTTCACTGCCAAGCTATTCATATGTACTGGAGTAAGGAAAGTGGAGTGCTAACTTCTGGACAGCCCAACTGCTTTCTCATAAGTGGAAACTACTGCCAAATTTGCATGACAAAATAAAACATGTTTAGCACTGATCTGCTGCTAAAGAAATGAATTTGTTTCCTTAAATATTTATGTTTTATCAGGTCTCAGAAGGAAACGTAGCATATTCCCAGGGCCTGGGGGAAACACAAAGTTTGTAGTATCCTCTTTCTGTTTAACTTCTGTCCTATCTTTAGCGAATCTTGATTACAGGCCATTAATGCTCTGGAACTGGATCTTATGTTGGACTGTGCGAGTTCTGAATTAACTCATGACCCTCGACAGTAAAGGAATAATAAAAATACTGTACATGTTAGAAATAAAGCCTTACAAAATTGGAAAGCTGGCACACCATTACATGGGAAATCAGCAAAAGGAAATACTCAAAGTTTTCCTTTGGTTCTGGTTTTCTGGGCAGAAAAAAACAGAGTATGAGAAAATGGGAAAGAAACCAAGGAATCCAGTTGAATATAGAGAATTGAAATTGGGCTACAAATCAAAGCTGGGAGTAATTTTCTGAGTTGATTTAAAATTGCACAGATGCCACTGCAGAGTAGGTACGGCTGTTAACTTAGGCAGGGAAAAAAATTACAAAAGGAAAAAGACTAGTCTGTAAAATCAATAAAGTATTAACAATGCACTAGTCTTGAATTTAATAGGAGAGAGACAAGTCTAGGTAACACTTTAAGATCAAAATTACTTACATAAATCAATTTTTCTATTTGAAATTGAAATATAAATAAAAGTATAATTTCTGTATTTACTAATATGTTTTCATGATGTGGACATTTTCTGGAAATTTGTCTATTGTTGAAAATATATATTTTTATTTGGTTGAATGAAAGGATGAAACTTTAAAATGTAATATATATTTTTAAATATTTCTAATATAATTTTTAAATTTATACACATTTTCAGTCAGTGTTACCAAGATATTTCATCTATTTTTAATGCAAATGTGATATAAAATATAAAAAATAATATACCTATACTGACTTTCCATGAATAGAGCTTGTAGAACTGGAAGTTGCTCTAGTTGCGTCGGTGAGTGAGTGGTGAGTGAATGTGAAGGGTGTTGTTGTGCACTACTGACTTTATAAACGCTGTACACTTAGGCCACACTAAATTTATAAAAAGGTTATTCTTTTTTTAATAATAAATTAACTGTACCTTACTGTAACTTTTTTACTTTATAAAATTTTAATTTTTTTCACTTTTTTACTCCTGTATAAAATAGGTTAAAACACATAGTCCAGCTGTACAAAAATATTTTGTCTCCTTTATATAAGTTCTTTTATTTTCTAACTGTTTTTTTTTTTTTTACTTGTTAAGCTTTTTTGTTAAAAACTAAGACAGAAACAAACACATTAGTCTAGGCCTACACAGGATCAGAATCATCTCAATATTACTGTCTTCTACCTGCACATTTTGTCCCACTAGAAGGTCTTCAGGAGCAATAACATACATGGAGCTGTCATCTGTGATAGCAATCTGTGCTATGAAGTTACGATGGCTACAACATTACCAAACAATAGGATTTTTTCAATTTCATTGTAATCTTATGGAATCATCTTAGTATATGAGCTTCGTTGTTGATCAAAATGTTATGTAGTACATGAATGTAAATGAAATGCACCAGTATGCCAATAAAATAAGAAAGTCAATGTCTTACTAGGGCATTTCATCTCCTAAGTTATTCAAGGCCTGCTGGGTGGAGTTATGGGTCAAGAGGAGAGAGTGGGGAGGAAAGAGAATGATTGCTCCTGAACAAAAAGCAATTAAGAAACAGTAATGGGAGAGAGAATGGCAGAAGGGAACACAGAGCGGTGAGTTCTGTAGTCAGAGAGTTATCAACTGCACTCTATAACACGGAAACAGAATCTTACTTCGATTTTTATTTTATTTTTTAAACCGAGAGATGAACTTTATGGCATATGTGCTACTTTGTTGAATACATGTAGATATATTAAAACAAAAAGACTGAAAATGAATGTAGATATAGAAGCTTTAATCCACATGGGTAACTCTGATCTTCTAGCAAGGTTACAATCTATTAATATAGTGTGCTCTTTCTCCATTATGAAATTCATTATGAAACATGTTATGAAGTTCTATATTCTTTCTACATTAGGAAAGACTACTTATTATTTAGAGATTTCTTCGTCTTGGCCTATCTACCAACCACGTCCTTTTTAAATTTCATTGTCTTACACAGATATCTAATGTAGAGATCTTATTTACCACAGTCAATTGACATGTCTGTAAAATACTACTTTGTCATCAATCTTCATGGTCCATGCTACAATAATTTACATGAGGGAATCACTAAATTCACTCTGTTGGATTATGGAATATGCAGAGAACAATGTTGGAACAAAAGACCCACATTTCTTATTAATTAAATTTCCTGTATTTTTTCAGCTTGATCACCAATTGTGCTTACTATAAGTTCAGGTATGATTAAGGCATATCTAACTTTAACTTTGTTATTAATATTATTTTATTATATCAAATTTCTTATCAAAAGATATAACACATCCTTTTTTTCCCCTTATGTCTACAGATTCTAAAGAAGTGATGGGAAACTTTCAATCTTAAATTAAGCCAAAGAGTGATGAAATATTCTGAAGTATGTTCAAGTGAAATATATCTGAGTCAGTGAAAAAAATGTGGAAACATCAGGTTAATTCCGGATGTAAGGTATAAATAGGAATCCTACCCTGACAGAGATTAGATACCTTATATTACCATGTGGTGCCAGGCAGATAGTGTCTGCTGAGTTTATGATCGAGATATTCCAAAACAGAGTTTATATATATAAGAGTAAGATATAAATAGATATAAGTAAAAACCCCTGCTATTCCAAGCGTACAATGGAAAATATATGTAAAAAATGTAAAATGAACTCCCTTACTCAAAAACAGCAATGCTTTAATTTTCCAAAGCACAATAGACAGGTCAGTTTCCACAATATTCATCTTTCTCTTTCTCTCCCCCCTTTGCTTCTGTAGTGGATTGCCTGATGATCAACACAAGTGTTTCTCCATCTCAATCTGTGCTCAGGTTCTGGGTTTTGAATATTTGTTCATATGACTGAAGTAAAAGAAGGAAAAGAAAATAAATCTGCCATAAGAATAAATTTATTCAATTTTTACAATCTCTCGTTTTGACATTATGACCTTATAATCTTTTCTTTTAAGATTGAAGCTAATTTTTAATAGCTTTTTGTTATTGTTGTTCATGTGTTTCCTTCAAGATTTGGCCAAACGATTATCATTTATTATTCTTACTTAAGCAACTTGTTGCAACTGAAAAAAAAAGTGGATTCTTTTCTCTCACTTATCTTAGTGACATTTTGCGGGCTAATTTTAATTAACTTATATTTGATTTGATGTCAAAATGCTCTGGTTCTTTTAAAATGTCAGATTTTAAAATGCTGACATTTTCCTGGAAAGAGCAAAAACCTGAATAAGTTAACTGGGAAGGGACTGGTCGCTCAGAGATTCCAGTATAAAATGCAGTTTATTTTTTGCAGATAAGAATGTTGCCCCTGAAAGCAACAGCGTTTCCCCTCCACACACACACACTCAATCCTGGAATTACCTTCCATATGAAGCCTAATTCTGTATTTCTTTCCTCTCATGCTGGAGAATTGATCATAGTTTCTATTTCTTTTGAATGAAAATTTTATGGAATTTCCCCATCAACTCTTCTTAGTAGCCACCAGAGGCCCAGACAAAAGAGCACCAGCAAGGTATCCACCTGCCTGTGTCCCTTCAGGTAGCCTCACTATGATAGGTAGGATTTTGGGAATGGCTTCAATGACACAACCGCAATGTGAAAGTTTAAGAGTTTTTAGTATAATACTTACAGACCCTGATGGACATATACCACAAGCCTGGAAGCCATACAGAGGAGGTCAGGGAACACAGGCAGAGAGAGAGGGAGGAAACAAATGTGTTTGGCAAGTAGCAATACATATAAGGGAAGAGGATATGGGTGACTGACAAATGCCTGAATGGTCCCTTTAAAGGTAGCAGCAGAAAGTGGGAGCTCTATCAGCTCCACGGGAGAGATGTCTCTGAGTTCTTGTCTCTGGCCACAGGCTTGAGCCATTGGGGTGTGGTGTAGAACTGGAAACTGTGTCAAGGATGCTTAAACCCTCCCTGCTTCTGGTCTGAGAAAGTTAAATATGTATTCACATGGGTACCAAGGCAACTTCAAATTATAAGCATTCACCACACTATTCTGATCCAAATCTCTGTACTAATCATACAACTCGATTATACTCATCTGTGAGGTTCTTGAGACACAGACCTCTCTGCCCAACACTTGTAACCGTGCTTGGCACATAGTAGGCCCTGACTACATATTTCTTGAATTAATGCTGAATAAAAAATGACAAGAAAATACTAATAATATAGATTTTGATTAAATCTAATCAAAAGGTGAAGAAACAATTGAGAATTTTACAGAACATATTAACACTTAAAAAAAAGGAAGACTTGAACTTCACATGACAGACCAGTTGAAAATTTGCTGGTGTATGTAATTTTGAAAAAGAATCCACGTAACAATTAAAATGTAAGCATTTTGAGATTACGAAAGTGTGAGACAGATAGACAAAGGCCTTAAAAATTAGGTTAAAGCAGCTTGTAGATATGAGTGAGATAAAAGAAATATATTAAATATAACCTTTATTTTAGTTAAATAATGCAACTTTTTTAGATATAGAAGGTTGTTTCTCATTTTATATGGTTTGTGTGATGGAATATATTTAGATTTTTTCTAATGAATTTTTATGAATTTTTTAGAATAAAAATGGTGAATAAGAAGTGATAGTTCTAGTTTCCCCTATCTGCTTTAATTTTCAGTGCCATGGGGAAATTAAACCCAGTTAGCAAAAATCCCTGTTAGAGAATCCATGAAATTAATATGTGTTTATAGCCAACTTCCAAAATAAAGTACAGGTAGGTCAAATTAAGACAACTTTAGTTATAACTACTCCTTTAAATATAATGGAATGTAACAGTGTATAGAAATGTGTATTAACTGTGTCTAAATTTATCTTAAATATGTACTTCACCTTGCCACCCTAATTTTCATGTGATCTTAAAAGCAGGAGTCAAAAAAAAGGAAAAAGAGAAGAGAAAAGGACGTTTGTTTCAACGGCCACTAATGACAAGCTTGTAAACAAGTAAAATAATTGAAATCTCATGGCTGTTAATCGTCATTAAGCTTAGGATGTATTAATAAACACAGAACCATTTGACATACGTTGGTACACCCCTTATCTACAGAGGGTATATTTTAATGGATACATGAAACTGCACATAGTACCAAGCCCTATATATACTGCACTATGTTTTTTTGATCTGATAACCGAGTTGAGTACTAAGTGACTCCCAACTCATGGGCAGGTAGCATATTCAGCGTGGATACACTGTGCAAAGGGATGGTCGAATCCCAGATAAGATGGAGCAGGCTGGTACAAGATTTTGTCATGCTACTCTGAACAACATGCAATTCAAAATTTACAAATTATTTATTTCTTTAATTTTCTATTTAATATTTTCAGATGACATTTGACTTCCAGTAACTGAAACCGTGGAAAATTAAACCACGAATAAGGAAAGTACTGTATTCTGAAGGAGAATTTGTTTAATGACATGGCGAATAATGTATTATACTCTCAGAGTTTAGTGGTCTGACTTAGGCATGTGGTCTGTAGAGCTCTACCCTGCGCCCTCAGCTCCACCAGGTGAGGATGATGGGGCATACTGCTGGCTAGTGTGTACTATAGCAATGCATTTGAGATAGTTCCAGGAATACAGTAGAATCATTAAAATTGGGTACAGCTGGTGACCTTTACTGGAAATCCTATTATAATTTGAATGTAATCAGAGGTGTGTAAAGCTTTGATTTCCAAAGCTGCCAACATGTAAAACCTACCTGATTTCCAGTCATTGCATTTTCAAACCAGCTGGGCTTCAGTGAAATTATTTTGTGCCCCTGCTGGGCCATAATGATACGATTTTTCACCTGGTTTGAAACTCATACAGATCTGCATGAAATTGAAACTGAAGGGAAATGTGAAGATGTCAACCACAGAAACCAATGCCTATATATATATATATATATATATATATATTTTTTTTTTTTTTCCCTCTCCCAAGTCATTGCTAACTGAAACAGCAGGATTCATGTGTGTTTGATCACAGCAGGCCTGCCACAGGAATTAATCTCACAGACTATCTGAGGACAATTGGTGATCATGATAAAAGAGAAGGGCTATCACTTATTGTGTTCAATGAGGGAATATTCACTATTGATTATTAGGTTACGGTTAGTGCTGATGGGATATAGCTACAGTTATCATGAGTCGCACTATCAGAGTCAATTTTATTTTCTTTTATTTTCTGGTATAAGTGTCGGATGATTCTTAAACTAACAAATTAAGATATTTGATTTAAAACAATTAAAGTTTTCGCCAATTTTATATTTTACTTTGAGTCTGAAACTGACATGACCTCAGAAACCATTTCTTTTCACATTTTGAAAAAGTATGAGCAGCACAAGTTATCAAATTCCGTTGGAAATGTTAATTACTGAGAAAATCATTTTAGATTAATAAAATTAATATTTATTTAAGAAAAAATAAATAAGATAGGTCTGGACAAAGATAATACGACTTTAATTTATTAAAATTTATTTTTTATATATAATTATCTTCCTAATAAAGAAAAAATGATACCATTTATTTCTCTTAACATTTTTTTATTTTTTACCATGATAGCTGAATAAAAATTATAAGCGATTATTGTCTAATAATCAACATGTAGTAGATATCTCCATTCCAGCCTCCACAGACAATATCGTTTTGGAATGTGATCCTGGTTTTAGCAGCTGAGGTACCCTTTTGCTTTACTCTAGCATGAGAAGAAATCTAGAGTTGGTATACACATGTAATATCCCTCTTCCATCATTGCTGTTGGTTTTCTAAAAGTATATCAACATTCTTTTCCTCATCCTTCGGTATGATCAATAAAATCAGTTCTGCTGTAACAGTTATTTTGAAAACAAGTCCAGCCTTCTGAGTAAGCTCTTCTGTCCCTTAGGCCATATAATCCATCAGTTCCAAGGGTGCTCGAAGTGTCAGTGGCAGATAGGGACACTGTTTGGAGCTTTTAGCAAGTGCCCGTAAGTGAATCACAGTGAAGTTCTTTAGGAATTTGGATCAAGGGCATCCTATCCTCTGCAGGTAAATACTCTCCTTTTGAGAGACTGCTCTTGGCCAGCTAATGGGCCTTAATAGAAATTGAACACTTGACCATGGGCCACCAAGTTATAAACTCATGGGACTTAAGCTGTTTATTGTAAACTGGGATTTTCTGACCCACCAAGCTATAACATTGGGCATGCACAGCAACATTCCATCATCACATGAAAGCAGGCCCTGAAGGCACCAGTAAGTTTCACGAAAAAGTGGCCTAAATACCTACGGTCCCCAATCCTGCTACACTGCCTTCCTCTGGATTGAAAATATTTTTTAAAACCTACATCTGTACTGAACATGTACAGAGTTTTTGCTTGCCATTATTTCTAAACAATATAATAGAACAACTGCTTACATAGCATTTTCATTGTATTAGGTGCTATAAGTAATCTAGAGATGATTTAAAGCATATGGGATGATATGTATAGATTATATATATGCAAATCATATACCGTTTTACCTCAGCCACTATAGCATTCATGGATTTTTATATCTGCAGGATGTCCTGGAACCAATCCCCCATGGATACCAAGGGATGACTATGCTGATTTATGGGCTGTAGCCAATGGTTTGCTTGGGTAGTCAGGGACATAGAAGGAACCTGATTGCAAAATTGGTGACAAAAAATTAGGGAGGAAGAGGTGGAAGGATAGACTTTTTGAATGAACAAAAAAAAAAATACTGAAGATATTTGTATCCCATGTAAATGCTCACCTCACCAAAAGGTGACCTTAGAAAAGGAGGATTTTAGTAATCAAATAGATAAGATGATCCATTCTGGCAATGCCAGTCAGCTTCTTTACCCAGCCAATTCTGCCATTGCCCAATGGGCTCATGAACAAAGTAGAAATGATGGCAGGAATGTGGCAGGAATGGAGGTTATGCAGAGGCTCAGCATCGTGGACTTCCACTCACCAAGACTGACTTGGATATGGCCACTGCTGGGTGTTCCATCTGCCAGTAGCAGAAACCAACACTGAATGCCCAATGTAGCACCTTCCCCCAGGGGTGATTGGCTACGTGTGGGGTGGCAGGTTGATTGCATTGGAATGCTTCCATCATGGAAGGAATAATGTTCGTCCTTACTGGAATAAACACTCTGAATATGAATTTGCCTTCCATACATGTCATGCTTCTACCCAAACTATTATCCCTAGACTCACAGAATGCCTTACCCACCCCAGTGGTATTCCATGCAGCATTCTGACCAAAGAACTTCATAACCAAAGAAGTGCGATAATGGGCCCGGGCTCAAGGAATTCACTAGTCTTACTATGTTCCCCATTATCTTGAAGCAATAGCCTTGATAAAACAGTTATATGTCCTTTTAAAGGCTCAGTTACAACACTGGCTGGGTGGTAGTGCTCTGGAGGGCTAGGGCTAGATACTTTGGAAAGTTGCATATCCTTTGAATCAGTGTCAAATACATGGTACCGATTTTCTGATAGCCAGGATCTATGGATCCAGGAATCGTGGGGTGGAAATAGAAGTGGTACCACTTACCCTTACCCACAGTTGGCCCATTAAAAAATGTTTCCTTATTGTTCCTGTGACTTTATGCTCTACTGGTCTAGAGGTCTCAGTTTCATAGATAGGAATGATCCTATCAAACTGAAAGTTAAGACTGCCACCCAGCAACTTCGGGCTCCTAATGTCTCCGAATCAACAGGCTAAGAAGAGAATTATGCTGTTAACTGGAGCGATTGATCCAGACTAACAATGGGAAATTGGACCACTCTTCCACAATGGAGGTATGGAAGAGTATGTCTAGAATATGAGAGATCTCTCAGAGTGTCTCTTAATTTTACCATGTTCTATGATTAAGGTCAATGGAAAAATGCAATTCAATCCAGGCAGGGCTACTAATGCTCCAGATCCTTTAAAAGTGAAAATTGGGTCACTCCACCAGTTAAAGAACTATGAACAGTGGGGGTTCTTGTTGAAGGCAAGGGGAATAGAGAATAAGTAGTAGAAGAAGGTAGTTATAAATATTAGTTATGTCTTCATAACCATCGGGGACTGTAATTGTCACAAGTGCTTTTTTCTCATTTTGTTATGAATATATTTAAGTGTTCATACACATATATTAAGCAAATACCTTTGTTTTCTTTCCTTTCTTATTCCCTTACTGTGTAATATCCACCAGAGCATAGCATCCAGATATTTCAAGGAGAGTATCCAAAGGAAGGAGAGGTAATTGGGTGACCAGTTATTTAAAGGAAATATTTGTATTGATAAATCAACCTTAAACTATGTTATGTACTCAGCTACTGATTCAGAAGATCATTCTTGGCAGTGTCATAGAGTTTATTGGACATGAGATTCTAATATATTAACATACCTTACAAGAACAATCTTCTCAAGAATGCCAATTTAATCTTTTGCCAGAACTATAGCTCCAAGACATACTAGAAAGTATAGTGCCAGCTCAATGCATTTTTTTCCCCACAGATATGCTATACAGGTCATCTAATTAGATGCACATTACAGATTGAGTATAGAGTCAGATTAATAGGTTCTAATTTTAATCATCTTTAAGTAATATTTCTTTTATCTTCCTAACTTCAGGTTAACAAAGGATATAAACAAAAAATCTTTTGATTTTCATCTTAATTTCCTCCTTAGTTCAATAATTGTTCAATGGAGGTTGTTTAGTTTCCATGACTTTGTGTACAGATGAGAGTTTCTGTTGGAGTTGATTTCTAATTTTATCTCTCTGTGGTCTGAGAAGGTGCGTGGTATAATTTTTATTTTTTAAACTTTGTTAAGACATGCTTTGTGACCTAGGATATGGTCAATCTTGGAGAATGTCCCATGAGCTGATGTGAAAAATGTATATTCAGTGGTTTGGGGGTAGAATGTTCTGTAAATGTCAATCAGGCCCATTTGAGTCCCAAAGCAATAAATATTGGCATGGATGAGGAGAGATAGGAACACTCATACATTACTGGTGGGATTGCAAACTAGTACAGTCTCTGTGGAAAGTAATACAGAGATACCTCAAAGAGCTAAAAGTAGAACTACCATTTGATCCAGCAATTCCATTACTGGGCATCTACCCAAAGAAAGAAAAGACATTCCGTAAAAAAGAATTCTGTACTAGAATGCTTATAGAAGCACAATTTACAATTGCAAAGATGTGGAAACAACCCAAGTGCCCATCAATACATGAGTGGATTAATAAAACGTGGTCTATGTATACCGTGGAGTTCTACTCAGCCACAAAAAACAATGGTGATCTATCACCTCTTGTATTATCTTGGATAGAGCTGGAGCCCATTCTACTAAATGAGGTATCCCAAGAATGGAAAAACAAGCACCACCCATCAAATTGGTATTAACTGATCAACATTTATGTGCACATATAGTAGTAACATTCATCAGGTGTTGGGCAGGTGTGGAGAGGAGGAGGGCATGGATATATTCACACCTAATGAGTGCAGTGCACACCATCTGGGGGATGGACATGCTTGAAGCTCTGACTCGGATGGGGCAAAGGCAATATATGTAACCTAAACATTGGTATCCCATAATATGCTGAAATTTAAAAAAAATTTAAAAAAGACATATGCATGTCAGGTGCACAGTGCTCCATTATTCTATTCTTGGTAGAATTTGTATTGGCACTCCAAAAATTGGCCTTTATAAATTTCTGTCTATGTTGTTATATCTAGATAGCCACTTTTTTGATTTTACATACACTCCTCTTTTTGTGTATAAATGCCTTCAATACATATGAGGTTTAACTGTTTCTTTAAGATATAACTGCTGGGATATTATCTATTAGTATTTTAGTTTAACATTTTAAAATTATCTCATTCTCATATTTTCAGTATCATGAGAAAATTTTACTATCTATTTCTCCCATAATACTGTCTATAATTGCTGGTGAAGATTATCATTTTTAATATATTAATTTGGCATTTGTTTTAGAGCTCTGGGTTCATAAAATTTGCTAATTTTTCTATTGGGGGATATAATGCTTTACTTACAGATATATAGATATGGATATATCCTACAGATTTTTCCTAATGTGTAATTTTACTTTTGTTTGGGTTATGCCTTATTTGATATAAAATATATTTTAAATCATAAGTTCTCACGTCTATGGTTTAATTTTTTTCTTAATGTGTCTATTACCTTATGCTTAGAAACTCCTTTCTATTCAGAGAACATACAAGTATCATATGTATTTGCTTTAATGTTTACATTTATCATTCAATCTCAAGAATTTATTTTGGAAGGTGAGTAATAAGTGAGAATCTCAACTGATCTTTCCACAAGTGTTTTAACTGAGGCCCTATGGTTATTATGTTATTGCTTCTTTCTCCATCATATCCTAATAATCAATAAATTAAATAAAACTTTATATAAATTGATTCATCATAATAGATTTCATCATATGCATGAAATGTTTCTGTTATTTTGGAAATAACTCACTTTTATTTTGTATTTTTTAATGTTACTTATGACACCTTTATTTGGCCCACAATATTTTACTGAACTAGCCTTCAATGCCTTAACCTGAATGAATAATTTGAGCTATCCAGAAAGAACAAGAAGCTAACCTTATGAAATAAAAATAAAAATAGGAAAGTGTCAGGAGAATGAAGAAGGAGGTGACCCTGTGAAGTTGGGAAACTGCTTCAAGTTTCCTTTTTGATGTTTTATTTATTTATCCTTTCTTACCCATCCACTTCTAAAAAGTATTTAAGTTGTTATTTTTGCACATAATGGTAACCTAATTTTTAAAAATGATTCTCAGTGAATTTCTCTTCTTTGCAAAAGTTTTTGTCCTTGTAGCCTTTTTGTCATTGCTGCCCAAGGCAAACATAAGACAAGTATCACTAGGGAAAGTGAAGGATATGATGGAGAGGTCTGTGCCATCAGAAAGCAGGGTGAAATGTAATGTCTTTCTGGTGGAGTTGGTAGAGAAGAGAACGTTGGAAGGGCAAGACAAGCATCCTTTTTCAAAGATCCAATACTTCTACTTACCAGGGTGGAACCCAGCTTGGTTAAAGAGAAATAGGTGGGGAGGTACAAACACACACACCTACTAATTTCTTTTCTTGAGGGGGAGGGTGAAAGCAGAGGAATCTTTGTTCTACTTTCTAGTCCTTGGAGAATATCTGATAGAAGTGTCTCAAATCAATTTGTGTTACTTTCGGCAGACCATAGGTAATAATGTTCCTTGTTTTCTCAAGGCCTGAACATAGCGAGACATGATCCCAAAATTCTTACATGATAACCTGGAGAAGGGAGGAAGGTAGGGAGATGAAGTCATCTAAGAATAAAAATTATAGATGTTTGCCTTGGGACTGCTGCAGTGCATGGTGAGGTAATTCCATAGATAATAGGTCGATGGATTAAAGGTGGGAACTATATAGGGATATGCCTGAATCTCAAGTGGCCCACAATGCCCACAGACACTTGGGAAGCTCAGGGAATATAACCACCACTCTGGACTTATACCCAAGGAACGATATGGAAGCTGCACCCAAAAGGGCTTCAGAAACAGATGCAGTATGGACATCAACCAGTCAGTGCCCAGACAGCACAAGGATGAGCTACATTTTTACAAGGGTGAAGCAGAGCAGAATTATGGTATTCAATATCATTGTCTCTCACTCTGGAAAAGCATCTCATTATCTGTAAGATTTTTCATCTGTCTTCTAACTCTTTTTTTATCTGTATTTTATTTGATTGTCAGTGAGTTATACATCTAAGTGTGAATAAGACCTTTAAATGAAATCCTGTGAAAACACAATGAAATAAAGAAGTCTTCTGGAAAATTTACTGGAGGTTAGAAAACATTTGCTTGAGAGATATTGTTAAAAGCAAGCAAGCAGTGAGTGTAGACTCTCCTTACCGTTATCAAAATATGTTTCATAAGTGAGTAATTAAAATAGTGTTAAGGTTCAGAAGCGAATGCCCGTATTTATGGGAGAATAAAATGGATATAACTTTGTATCAATAAGACTATAATCAAAGTAAATATTACTGGTTAAATTAACTAGATGTTTCAGAAAATTAACTCTCTATCCTACATTATGTATGAAATCACATTTCAAATGTATTAAAATGATAAAAACAAAACTCAAATATCTAAACACTAGAATACAATAAGTGATATAGTGACAATGTGTCTGCTCCTGTTCAGAACATTGAACAATTTTCAGCTACTTCTGCCTTCTTCCATCTGGTTCACTAAGTGCAGGTTTTTCTTCTTACCACCATCTGCATAAAAATGGTTAATTCCCACCATGTATTGGACTGTGGGCATTTAGTGTGTAAAACAAATAGGTGATGAGTTTTCTATGGGGATTTTATTGACCAGAGACTGGGAGCATGGTTGGCTATGGTCTTCTGATCACTGGCTATCCAATTGCAATGGATTGGGTATTAGCAATTGAGAATCTTTGTTAATGATTTGTTGGTGCTGAGACTGCTTTTATTCAACAACCCAGTCCTTGAAGTGGCACATTGCCACTTATGGAACCCTAAGTCACTCAATTCCTTTCTTTGTAGTATCAGTTATCTCCTGGCCTCCTCTTCTTTCTTCCCACAGTCCATTTTATATAATTGTTTAGAGCACAAAGAATTCATCCTTCTTTCAGGCATTTTTCTGCATAGTATTTTGAAATTAATATTTTAAAATAATACTCAAAGTATTATTTTAATTTTCATAGATGGCTAAGATGATAATATTTTTTCATAGAAATTTGGAGACATTTCTCATTTGCTTTTGGTATAAAGGTGTATACCAAATATGAAGCAAATTTAATTATGGTCTGTATTATGTATTTTTATAACTTTATTAAAGCTTTTCATAATGTTAATTGTAGTGCTAAAATAAAAGTCTAATTCTTTTAGAATAGATTCCTTATTTGTCATTCTTGCCAAGCCCATTTGATGTCTTTGAGGATTTGTGTTTCTTTTCAAGTTTTCACAAATTTTAATTATGGCCTTCATTTTGTTCTGTCATTAACTGCCTGCTGGAGGTCACTGAAATGTAGATCTATATTACGTTAGGCTACATTAGGCCTATTTGTCTTCCGTAAATATTACCTTTTCTATGATGCACTTCAGGTCTTTCAAATCTCATACTTTGTTTTGTCAGACATTTGGGCTTGATTCTGTGATTCACTACATCAATTAATAGCCTTTTTTTCCCTTCTGTTTTGTACATATAAGCGAATTTAACAAGGAACCGGAAGGCAAGGCCAGTGTATCAATTGTATTTCTACATATTAGCAAAGATCAGGTTGAAAATCCAATTAGTAAACAAGGTTGCATACAATAGGGTGAAAAATATCAAGTGCTTAAAAAAAATTTAACAAAAGGTAGGCGAGACCTCTATACCGTTTACATGTGCAGAAAATCTCAATACTGGTAAGATTTCAATTCTTTCCAAATTGATCTATAGATCCAATTCAGAACTTACCAAATTGAAGCATATCTATAGCAAGTGACCCAGCAATTATATTTTTGGGCATATGCTTGAGAGAATCTAGTACTTATGTCTATGAAAATAATAGGAATTTTTTTTGGAAATATTTTTTATAATAGCCAAAATTTGAGCCAGCCAAATGTCCATAGTAGACATTAGAATGGTTAAGTTCACTGCAATAGTGTGAATGACTATCCCATTCATAATGCTAATAAAAAGAGTCAGATAAATAAGGAAAGCAATATGATTTCCTTTCCATGCATTTAAAAACAAGTGAAATTAATCTAAGATGATAAAAGTCTGGTGGTGATTAACCTTATGCTGCAGGAGTACTAACTGATAGGAAGACAAAGTATTTTTCAGCAGTTGAATAAATTTTCTATATCTTGGTTTAGTATTGGTTACATGAGGATTTCCATATGTAAAAAATTATCAATATATCATTTAAAGATTTTTCTAATTTAAGAACATGAAAAAAATCACTCATCAGATTCTTTAACACAATACTATATAAGGTAAATCTCAAAAAGAAGGTTTTAAATATTGCATTTCCCACCCTTATTAGGTAATGATTTATGTGAACTGATTTTCAGGTAATATGAAAAGGGAAAAGTAATTGAACTAAAATAAAGAATGTAAAGTATAGTGAATTGGTTCTGATTTCTAATTTTGGAAGAGATTAGCATATAATAACCAAGATTAGGAGACAATTGAAAATATCTTGTTGAACCTTTGGTAGCGATATAAAGTAGGAAACATTTTTCATTAGAGAAATTTCAGTAGAATTTATATAAGACTGTATTTACCTTTAAGGTCAAAAAATTTCACAGTCAAGGGAACCGTTGCACTGTACATGCAGAGTTATAGTTTAATGATGGCTTCCATTTATTTATTTATGTTTTTTTAAATTTTTTTAATTTCAGCATATTATGGGAGTACAAATGCTGCATATATTGCCTCCCAACCCCCCCAGTCAGAGCTTCAAGTGTATCCATCTCCCAGACAGTGAGGTGTGCATCACACCTATTAGATGTGAATATAGGCATCCGCTCCTCCCCTCCACCTGCAGGATACCTGATGAATGTTACTACTATATGCTGAGTGGGGCCATTTCAGCCCCTCCCTGGCAGCTTTGCCCAGAAATAGAGAACAGGCCTTTGACCCCTGCTAACAGCATTTGTGGAGCTTGAAGTCAGGCTCACCCAATGCAGCCCAATCCAGCCTCACTCCTCCATCCACCCCTGCTGAGGTGGAGAATAAGGACACATCTGGAAGTTCCAGGGCCCTACCCGCCACCTTAGGCACTGCAATGCCTCTCCAGAGGAATCAGAGCAGTTATAGGACCCAAAAACAACACTGCAGCTTGCTCTCCTGGCAAGCACCACCCACTGAGAGGGAGGTCAATTTACAGACCCTTTTACTGCTTTTACCGACTCATCACATAGGGTGTGGTCTAATCTCACCCACAAGCACTACCTGCTGGCTCAGAGACTAAATTGGGTGTGTGATTATCTAAATGAAAATTCAAAGGTAAGAAGCAACAGCTGCTCTAGATGGGAAGGAATCAGCAAAATAACTCTGGAAGTATGAAAAATCAAACTGAAAGGACACCCCCAAAAGGAAACACCAGCTCTCTAGCAATGAATATCAACCAAATTCAGAACAAAAAAATGACAGAAGAAGAATTTTTAACATAGATTGTAAGAAAACTCAATGATATGCAGGAGAAAATGGATACTCAACACAAAGAAACCAGGAAAAAAAAAAAAACCAGGATTTGGAAGAAAAATTCACTAAAGAAATTGAAATATTAAAGAAAAATCAAACAGAATTTCTGGAAATGAAAAATTTATTCAAGGAATTACAAAACACAGTGGAAAGCCTCAAGAACAGAGTCTATCAAACAGAAGAAAGAATCTCAGGGATTGAAGATAACACCTTCCAATTATACAAACCAGTCACAGAGATAGAGCAGAGAAATAAAAGAGCAAAGACTGCAAGAAATGTGGGATTATGTGAAAAGTCCTAACATGAGAATTACAGACATCCCTTAGGGTGATGAAGAAAATACACAAGGGTTGGATAAACTATTTGAGGATATAATGGAGGAAAACTTCCCTAGCCTTACTAGAAATCTAGATATCCAGGTACAAGAAGTTCAAAGGACTCCTAGGAGATTCATTGCAAACAGAAAGACACCACTACACATAGTCAACAGACTGGCCAAAATAAACATGAAAGAGGTCCTCCTATTTATTTGTTTAAAATGTAAATGCAGCTATACATATCAAGTTGAAGCTGATTAGACTAAACTATATTTTTTCTAATACCCACATTACTGTTTAATGTCCAGCGATACTGGGGAGTTGTCTATCATTAAACAGATGTTCAAATACATTCATTTCCTTTCAATAAACTTGATAAATACTTCTTTTGTTCTAAAAAATTAAGCTTAACTATTTACTTTTCTTTGTTCCATTGAGTTAGTTTTTAGACATAAACATTTTAATATTAATATATTAGGCATTATTGTTTTATACTTTACAAAGCCTTTTGAAATTCAAAATTATCCAGAGATAAAATCATAGTGATCATTAACATATATTTTTATCATCAGGGATACAAAAATTAAACCTCCAATGAGATATAACCTCACACCTGTTAGAATGACTATTACCAAAAAGACAAGAGAAATTAAGTGTTGGTAAGGGAATGGAGAAAAGGAAACCCTTGTATATTGTTGATGGGAATGTAAATTAGTACAGCCATTATGGGAAACAATATTCAGGTCCCTCAGAAAACAAAAAATGGAATTAGCATATGATCCAGAAATCCCATTTCTGGGTATATTTGGAAAGGATTTGAAATCAATATGTTAAAGAGATACTCACATTCCTATGTTTATTGCTGTAGTATTCACAATAGCTAAGATAGGAATCATCCTACGTTCCCATCAACAAATGAATAGATAAAGAAAATGTGGTATATATACACAATGGAATAATATACAGCCTTAAAAAGGAAGGAAATTATGACATTTGTGACAACATGGAAGATTCTAGGAACATTATGCTATAAGAAATAAGCCAGTCAAAGAAAGACAAATACTGCATGATCTCGCTTTAATGTGAAATCTAAAAAAGTGAAACTCATAGAAATAGAGAGTAAAATGGTGGTTAGCAGAGGCTTTGGGCTGGGGAAATGGGGAGAGATGTTGGTAAAAGGCTACAAATTTTCAGTTAGAAAGGAGGAATAAACTTTAGAGATCTATTGTCACCATTGTGACTGTAGTTAGTAATACCGTGTTGCATATTTCAAAATTGTGAAAAGAGTAGATTTCAGTGTTCTCACTACCAAAATATAAGTACATGAGGTGATGAAGATGTTAACCAGCTTGATTTAATCACTCCACAATGCATACTTACATCAAAATTTCACATAGTACCCAATAAATACATAAAAAAATATTTGTAAATTAAAATTTTAAATTAAAACTTAAAAATAATATACAATTTCTACCACAAAATGTTACTTCTTGGATCTGGGGGATATTTTCTTATTAAGATCAATTAATGGCTGTAAAATATCTTGGGTGTTGTCTGAGTAACCTATAAGGTATTACTATTTTATTATTTTTTAACAAGTGTGATCTTCCAGGTCAAATGGCCATGAGGCATGTGGGAGACTGAAAATGAGGCCTGGGTTCTGTGGATCTAGAAGGGCCACCTGCATTGCTGGACAACAGTGTAGGAGAGACATGTGATGTGAGCATCGGAAGTGAAAGATTTTGTAGGATACTGGTCGTATGAGATCTATGTGGTCAAATGAATGAGTATATTGGCCCTGTGTTAGGATACCCAATCTCCTACATCTCAAAAATACCAAACTAAAAAGCAAATGACAAAAAAGTACTGAAAGAGCGTTCTTATTCTTCTTGGTCTCTGAAGCTGAGATCTGGGAACTAGTTTTCCTCCAGATGCATCGACAGAGATAACCTGCCTTCTTTGACGATACTTATTCTCTGGCAGAGATAATCTTTGACTTCAATTGCTTATAGGGGTGTGACCACACAGGGAATAAGTTTTAAAACTCTGCTGCACAGTGCAGTCACCAGGAAAATTTAAAACAAACAAAAAATCCAAGAACAACAATAACAAGAAAATGATATCTGTTCCTATTCAACCTCACTTCTCCATTCTAGTCCAGGAAGATTCAGGTTTAAAGGGTATCAGGTAGAGATTTTGAAAAGTCTCCCTAGTTGATTCCAGCACCACGCAAACGAAATATGACTGGGGACAAGTGTTGGGCACAGGGGTTGGGGACAGGAGGTATATGCCAAAAGCCACGCCTCAGGCCAACTGAGCTGATAGAGTGTAAAATAATAATAATAAGCTCTAAAGTAGGAACATCTGTCTAAGAGGGGATGATTGATTGGCCTGGACAATAGCACACATGTATAGGGAAAAATGGTTCTCAAAGAAGGAAAGTACAAATTGAATAGAAAAAAAAAATAAAAGGTTATTGAAGAAGTTTCAATTGCTCAGAAAAATGTTCTGAAGATTTGCCAAGTAAGTCATCCAATAGACCCTTATATCTATCACATTGTAAAGTAATGATCAGTGATAATCAGAAGATAATCATTCACCTTATTTTCTACAGTTCACTTTTAGCCTAACCTACATCAGATAGGTTGTGGTTACTTGAAGGCAGTCATTTCCTCGACCACTTCAGTGGAACGAGATGGTCAGGGAGTAAGAAAATATGTTGCTGAAGCATCTGCCGCATGGACCTTTCTACACACACCAAGTGAGGGCAGGAGTTGGTTGAGGTGGAGAGGAAAGTGAACTTAAACACAGTATTTTTGAATGTTTAAAACAGCCAAGTTGAAGTTTGAGTATATAAATTCAAAGAGATTAAAAAAAAAAAGATTCAGCAGTTGCGGGGGAAAAGAATGAAAACAGAGAAAATGAAGTCGCTATTTTACCGGGCTTGTAAAATCCATCTTAAGCTAGTTTTGATGTTGCCAATTCTGTGGTAAATCCATATTCAAAGATGGAGACTAAAGGGATAGCAGAAGAAAAGAGACTGAGTAGTTATTCGTCCCTGTGTCTTTGGACAAATAATTTGGTTTATGAATGGCAGTAAAAAGCTGATTTGTAATTTATATTCAGAACTGCCTTCAGACAGTGAGAGCCTTTCAGTGTGTGTCCACAGACCATTTAGATAAAAGTAATTTTTGAGCTTTAATGATTCTTATGTCCTGTTGATTTGGCCTGATCACAGAATCAAGAAGTGTTAGGTATCCTTAATTAATGCATAAACACACTGAACATTTTACGTGTTATAGAATGCATTTCCTATTAGTTCCTTCATGGAGAAAGAAAAGGTAATGGATTTAAAATTCTTTAAATACATATTTGATTTCAGCACTCAGAAACACTAGCCATTATTGCTGGGGGTACACGCTGTTTGTTAAAAGGTGTACAAACAACAAATGACTGAACTACAATTGGCCCTTTCCTGAGGATATTATAATGTAGCTAATTCAATTGTTTTGCTGTACTGTTCACTTTTTTCAACACAAATATAATTAAAATAAGACATACTGCAAGCTGTTCAAAAGATTTCTTATTCTACAAATATGGCCCATATGTTCTTTTGAAGAAAATCATGTAAACTTCCACTTTGAGGAAGCATACTGTTTCCTACCTTCTCCTAAAAAAGTACTCAAAAATTGATGCCCTTTAAAATAACGAACTAAAGACTAATTTCAAGATTTAGAAAAACAAATATTAAAGACTGACTATAATCAACTCATTTATGTACGGATTTTTTTTTTTTAAACTTAGGAAACAAGACCAGCACAGTGGCTCATGCCTACATTTTGGAAGGCTGAAGAGGAGGATTGGTTGAGGCCAGCAGTTCATGACCACCCTGTACAACGTAGTGAGACTCCGTTTCTGCAAAAAATTAAAAAATTAGCCAGGCATGGTAGCACACACCTGTAGTACAAGCTACTTGGGAGACTGAGGCAGGGGGATTGCTTGAGCCCAGGAATTCAAGGCTGCAGTGAAGTATGATCACACCACTGCATTCTAGTCTGGGTGACAGAGCAAGATCTGGTCTCAAAAAAAAAAAAAATCAAAAACAAAAAAACTTAGGAAATGATAATGAAATGTTTCTGCCTTATACACTGGCACAAAATAAATATTTCTAAGTGAATCATGTTTATTTTCCAGAGGTTCCTACGATAGTAGTCACTAATATGATTAGTTGGTATTAAGTGCCCCCACACCTTCAAAATATGGCCAGTGTTCTCTGTAGTTTCTCTCTTTTCATGGTAGAGGGAGTGCTTCTCTTTGTAAATAAAGGTATATGTTTTGTTTTAAGGGAATCCCTTAAAAACTGGTTAGGCATTTTTTGGAATTTGGAGGACCCAAGATCAAAAGTGCATAGGAGAATAATAGAGAATAAAATCAAGACTTGAAAAACCAACAGTGACTGAAAGCGTAACATAATGTTTAATGCCATAGATTCTTCTGGCAGATCACCTGGAGTTTGAAGCTTGACTCTACCACTTACTAAGTTTGTGATATTGGGCAAATTAGCTAAAGTTATAGTGCTCAATATTCTTATATGTATATTGACCATAACTATAATATCATTTCATATAGCCATTGAGTATTAAGTGAGTTGATATTTCCAAAGTACTTAGAACACTACATAGTCCATAGTAATTATTATGTAAGTATATGTTCATTATATGATAAAAAGCAGTTACTCTTTCAAGTTTTGTTATTCTTTTTCACATCTGCTTCTCTGTGTTATTTTTCTATTTTTCTACCTTTTTCTATAAAATGGCTTTTTCTCACTTTTTTTAATATGTTATTGGGGACATATGGCTATACAAACAATTAGTAAAGACAGATAAATGTCTTTCAGAGTATCGACTAGTTTAAAATTTAAGGTAATGATATTTTCATTGGCCAAATCCACATCAAGAATCTAGCGGTGGTCCCATCAGATATGTGCATGTTCTGCTACCCACCTATTCCTCTTTTCTCACATTATACTGAAGAAAACCAAGAACTATTATAAATTAGAAAGAAATGAAGTAATATGCAATAAGCAAATTGCTTGTGACATATATTCACTTTGTAAAATAAACAGTGACTGGATGCAACTAATTGTATACTTGGAAATAATACTCTACAACCCATCGACTTTATATAATTGCATTGATAAGTAACTTTCTAGTTCTTAACATTGTTTCAGAGAGCACATAACTAATAAATTGTTACTACAGACAAAAATGGGGTCATTCATTTTTGAATTGCAATACATAAATGTCTTAAAGTCTAATAACTGGAAAATTGTAGTGAAAATACCCTTTATATACTTGCACATCACCATAATGAAGTGGTTTGCCAAATAATTTACAACAAATTAGGTCTGGAGAGATGACATTAATTTAACTGTGTTCATAAATCAAAAGCAAGAATAACAAAAATTCAAAATAGCACAACTCAGGACAATACTCATGATGTTTTGATACCGACAATGAAAACTTCTCTCTGAAAACGGTTGTAATTTAAACGCTAAGCAGGTGTTCATCCAAGATAGAAACTTGGCAATGTTGCTAAGTTATATGTCTTAGCTGTATTTCTTCTGTGTGCAGCTGATCTTTATTATTCGTGGATTCCATATTTGCCAATTCATCTACTCACTAAAGTTTATTTCTAACCCCAACACCAACATCAAAGTGCTAAGGACTAAGGATTAGTTGAGGGCATGCACAGAGGGGCTGAAAATTTCAATAGCTAGAAGTTCACTCTTCCATCTAAGGTCAAACAAGGCAAAATTTGTTTTCTTGTTTCAGTTCTCATATGGTAACCAAGTGTTCTTTTTTTACAGTCTGTTTAATGCCATGTTGTCACATCTTTGTACTTTTTGTTAGTGATTTTGCTATTTAAAATGATTTCCAAGCATTATGCTGAAATGCTGTCTAGGGTTCCTACGCACAAGAAGACTATGATGTGTCACATGCGCATGTGTTAGATAAGCTTCATTCAGGCGCTAGTTATAGTGCTACTGGTCGTGAATTCAGTGTTGATGAATCAACACCACGATTCATCCAGAAAAAGAAACAGGAAATTCACTGATCTGTACATGAGGCTGCTCTCAAAAGTTTTAAAGTAACAACTATAGTGAGTGATGAAGCTATGGAAAAGATAGAAAGACATTAAATCTATGGATTGATGAGATAACAGCCAATAAAAAAGCTTAGTGGACAGCAGTGCTGGAAGACTAAAAGCCAAAGAAATTTTAGGTTATGCAACTCAGAGTCTGGAAAATGTTAGTTAGGAAAAAAGGCTAGTGATTTATTATTATAGAGGGACACTGTATTTAATTGATTCTTTGTAAGACATATATATGAAATATTATAAAGAAACACACGTAAAACAAAGTGATTTAATAAATAGTTAATGAAAATGTTGTCGCAAAAGCTCACGGGAAAGTAGCCCTGTATTGATACTAGAAGCAATGGATCAATGTTTACTTATTCTATTTATCTTTATTGTCTCTCTGTTAGGCTACTAGCTGCCATTAACCTTTTAGAATGATACACAATGCACACACACACACACATATATTTATACACACATACATAACATATCTATAGCCATATATTTCTACCCAAATTAAGAGGAATCATTCTACTCCAATCTCTTATTGCTTGATACCTGGAATTCATGTATTTTTCTCCTATTTGATTTTCTTGTCTCCAACCACTTCCTCTTTCAACCTATTCTGTTAATCACAAAATATCTGCTTGCTTATTTTTAAGAAATTTTATTTGGTATAGAAAAATATTATACTTAAGTTAGTTTTTTATTCAAGAACTTAAAATATTTTTAAATCATGAACTCGTAGGATATGTTTTGACTATTTAAAATTATCTTTAATGTTTTATCTCTTCAGTCTTATTTCTCGCTACCTATAAAAATACATTTTATAATCAAGTGTGACATCTTCTTGTGCTGTGATCGACTTTATTTCTTCCCTTGTCTTGAATTTGTTCATGTTCACAGCATGGGTACAACTCAGGAACAAGCATCAAGGTAGAGAAAAAAAAGAAGCCAGGATGGAAAATTTTTTTAGGGCTGTGCTGGTTCTTATACCTTGAAGTCAAGAAGTCTAATATACAGTATTAAAATGAAAATTGCAAACTTCACTTAGGTATTTCTGAGCATCTGTTATCAATGTATGTAAAACAAGTAGAACTTATGAATGCTTTATAGATTTATGCAGTACTGATGTTTTTAAGAATTCACTCCATACACAATAGCTAGTTCCGGGGACTATGGGATACAATAATCAGCAATCTTCAAGGAAAGGAGAGACAGAAACTTGATGAAATTTCAATACTCTTGTCACGTAGTCTGAAGTTCAGAGATGTGCTCAATTCACTGGAGTGTTTGGATATATGGACATTCCCCATCTTACAATGGGGTTATATCTGACAAACCCATTATAAACCTGATGAGATCATAAGTCAAAAGTACATTTAATACACCTAACCTACTGAAAATCATAGCTCAGCCTAGCCTACCTTAAACGTGCTCATAACACATATTAGTTTACAGTTGGGCAAAATCATCCACCACAAAGCTTAATTTATAATAACTTATTGACTGTGGCATGTAATTTATTGAATACTGTACTGAAAATGAAAAACAGAATGATTGTATGGATACTTGAAGAACAATTTCTAGTGAATGTATATTTCTTCCATATCATCATAAGTTGAAAAAATTGGAAATCAAACCATCACAAATCAAGGAATGTTTATAGCCTGAAAGAAAAGCCCAGGAATATGGAAGAGTTCAAACCTGAACTGAAAAGAACTGAAAGAGAAATGATGTAACTTGGAGTCCAGGTGTCACCTAAGGCTGAGTCTAGGACCAGGCCATTATTAACCTGAACAATCAGAAGGCTAATATTTTTGACATACTTCTCTCATTGATCAAAATTTGTCAAAAGAGGAATCTTGGGACATAGGTAGAAGAAAATAGCAACTTCAGGTATTGAATCTAGAAAAGACAAGTTTTGACTTTTTAACCTATGATACATATCCCGTATATACTTCAGTCTCACCCAAAATATAAATGAGCAGACATATAAGCATAATATGTGCGTATTCTCCTCCAGTAGCACCAATAAAAATCAAGGACAGATAATCTATGTAATCTAATTATTTCTTTCTTTCTTTACATTTTTTGTTAATTGATTTCCATTTTATATTTCTTTTATTTGTATTTATTTCAATTCATAAATGTCAGCGAAGTTTAAGCAATGAATTGTACTTAAGAAAATAATAAATTAAGATGTATATTTTGTCCCAATTTGGTCTTAGATTCAAGAAGTCAAACATATATTAATCAAGGATATGTTCAAGGATATTGAAGCTTGTACATTTTCAAAAATACTTTATTTTGAATTCTAACAAGTTTTAGAAAATAATGTTAATAACTTATATTTATGATAATTACAAGAATGAAAGCTTTTCCATTATCATCATACTTTTTAAAACAATTCTTACAGTTCCAATTGTAATGGAAACCATATTGTTCCCTCTACCACAACATAAAACTATGAATTCCAGCATTTTTAGTATGGTAGAGAGGATAATACAGTATTTGAGTACAATGGTGACTATCCCTCTCTTCCTCTTTCAGAATCCTGTGATAATTAATAGAGTATTTTGTATTAATATTACTTAGAATGTGAAAAATCACCAATATTCCTTCTCATATTTTATTCATGAATTCATTCAGCAAATATTTATTTAGTTATGCTATGTGCTAAGCATTGTCCTAGGATAGGAAGATCCAGCATTGACAAAACAGACAAGCAGCTCTGCCTTCATGGAGGTTGAATTATACAAATGCCACCCAGAGAGAAAAGATCAAAGCTATGTTTTTATTTATAAAGCCAGGACAAGAAAAAATTCCTGGTTTATGATATGTGCTAGAGATCTTGAATAAATCTTATTTATACCGAGAATTACACTTTCTCCCCCTGCATACTGGCTGTTATTGGCAGCTCCATAACTTACATGGGAGTGAGTATGAACTTCTGTATGGATCACTTCTATTGTGTTACATATTTAGAAAAGTTTAAAACAAATTTTCTTGATAGATTCTGTAAAACTCATGAAGAAATCATGAACAAATATCACCATCTCTTAAAATACATGCAGATGTACAAATATATATTTAAATATTTTTGTATTAATACATATACATATATATTTGCAAATGTATGATGGAAACATTTAATGCCCTTAAAGTGAGATCCATTTCCAAGTACCATTTATAAAATATTATTCTAGGCAAATTTTTGTACAAATAAAAACATAGTACCTTTCATATACCTCTAAATCAATCATCAGACTTCTCTAACCAGTTTTTAAAATATGCTTATTTTTATTATTTTCATTTACTCAAGATATATAATTTAAATTCTATGCTATTTAAGAAGAAAACATTCTAAAAGCTTCTTTTCTGGGTTCATGTTTAAAAGCTTTTTTCTGCATTGGAAATCATAATTGATAATTAATATGTTAAGAATGTTATTTTTCATCCTACAATAGTATAAATGTTTTTGCTTTAATCATTATTCATATGTAACTCACTAAAGTCGGTAATGTGGGAAGGAAAATGGAAAAAAAAACAAGTTAGAATACAGTGAGGTAAGCTGATTTTAAGAATGATAAGAAAAAGAAATAGGTTTACTTGGGCTTTATCAGGCACTTAGAAGGTTTTTAATAAATGTATCGTTGTGGCATAATCCATTAGACTGCAAATATTGTACCTATCAGGCATTTCACAGATAGGATTTTCGAATAGGACCACACTAGAAACACTGTGTTCCTGGTGTGTGAGCAACTGCTCATATTATTCAAAAAAAATATAAGCTTAGAATGAGTAATTGTGGTTAATTTTTAAAAGTATGACAGACTTTGCACAATTATTTAATATTCTGTGTATAGTACTTAATAAAGCTCTGTTAGCATAATGAAAGAAAATTGTAAAATGTTTAAAATCACTTAACTCATTGGAACTTGTGATTCAAGAGATTCAGTGTTATCTAAAGATTTTCCCCTGAGGTTCATTCATGAAATTATCTCTCCATAAGTATTTTCACATATAATTTTATTTTTATCTCTTCAATTATTAATGAGAAGCAAATTTTTGGTAAATTGAGTAAATCATATGAAAATTATTCATATTATATGAATAACTCAAAATGAATTCCTCTTTATGCATTATTTGGGTGCCAAATTGTCCATGAAGCCTTGTTTATTATTCACAAACCATACTGAATTTACTGTATATGAAAATAAAATATTTATTTCCAAAATTGGATATTAGACAATTGTATTTATTGGTTTATATCATATCTTGTATTTTTTTAACCATTCATATTGCCATTTTATTATTATATGTATATGTATTGTCTTTGAAAACTGAGGACGATTATCGTAAGCAAAATTTCAGATCCTCTCATTATGGTGAATCCAGTATTTTACAGGTGGAAGATATATAATGATACTTGTTGATCAAATGACTTCTCTGTTTCCCTTCTAAAGCAAGACATGCAATGGAAAATGGCAATCCTTTTACCTGTGTATTGAACAAATCTCTTCTTTGATCAAGGAACACTATCCATACACAGTCCATGCGACTTCAAGGAAAATGAAACTTAGATAATGTAAGTAGCGTAGCCAATGATACATGCCAAATTTAAAAATTTATTGTGTCTTTATTTTGTTACAGCAACTCTGTTATGTGCTTTGAGTAAATTATTTTGTTTATTCCTCAGAATACTTTAGGTAGTTATTTTCATTATGCCTTGTACTGAGAAGTGAGTTCAAGGCACTTGGCAACGGTCATCCGGTAAGTGGTGAAGCTGTGATCCAAGACATGCCGTCCACAGTTCCAGGGATGAAATTCCATACACTAAGCTCTGTTGTCTGTCATTAATTAGTGCTGGAATCTTGGGAATGAATCCAGCTCTATTTAGTGTAAGTATTTGTGATATTTATAGGTTGTTAGGTTGATGATATTTGGACTTTATTTTTTAAAAACATTGTTTCTCAAATGTTTCAATAATTAAAGAATCCAATAAAAAACATTTATAATAAAATTCCAAATAAATTTGTATATTTAATTCTGACCTATTTTCCTTTGAACAATTAACATATCTTAAAAATGTTTGCTATATGAATGAAACACTGACTTAATGTGTGAAAAAAACTAATTTTAAGTTAAATAGAGAGAAGTTGGGAATATTTATAAAAATTTGGGCTTCTTACCTTATGAATACAGTTGCCTATTTAGATTTTAGATCTAGGCTATATTTAGGGTAGCATTTATTGACCATGTGATATGCATCATGAATTGCTAAAGGTGTTTTTTTCATGTCTTTAAATCCTCCCACAATCCTGTATTGTATGTCTTAATATATCTCCTTTATAGATGAGGATATAGATGTTCATAGAGGTTGCAGTAATCAGAATTCTTTATCTAGAAATAGGATTAAAGTAATCGCAAATTTCAGGCTCTTTATTATATAACTCCTCCACAGAGCACCTTGTATTAGAAACTGAAATTCTGGCTAATCTATTTACTTATTGCAATAATGATATATTTATGTTCTTATTTTTTAGATCATTAATGAGCATTACGGTAATGGATTGAATGATTTTGCCTGGCTATATAAACAATGTTTATTTAGATGGTAATTTGACTATTAATATAAAAGAATATGTAGCTGTTATACTATTATTTGACAGTGTGCGGAAAAGGTCAGTTTTATCATAAGGTATGAATAATTCAATTTTGATCTTGTGATTTAAGACGAATTAAATGCCAAATACTTTAATTTAAGTAATTAATATTCCATCTTTATTTTAATTTATGAATGAACATTGTACATTTCTTATTAAAAATTGAAACACATCTGCATTTTTCAGATTCTAGCAGATATTAGGTTAATAAACCTGGACAAGTTGTTTAACTTCTCTGGGTCTTAGTTTTCCCAGCTGTAAAATAGGACATCACAAGTATTGACATTGCAGGGTTATAGATATTAAATGAGTTTGTACTTGCATAAAAAAGTCAAGTCATAAGCACAAATACTGATGAATGTTAGCTAAAGAATTATTTATCATCTATTTTGATAAAACTAAATGCAAAGGGAAAAGTAAACATTCTTTTTGGATTAAGCAGTCTAATTTTCCCATTGAAATGCATGCATTTTACTTTTCAAAGTAAGATGGTAAGCATTTGTTTTACGCACACTTTATATTGAGTATTATAATCGTATTACAATTTAAAAATTAACATCAGGTTATATGTGTCTAGTAAGTTCCATGCAGCATAGAGATTTTGTTTACGGTTTTGTTTTTCCCACTAAGCTTGTACAATTTTTGACTAAGAGATTAGTGTACCAACCTAAATATAAAGTCATAAATATTACTATGTTTTATTAAATAATAACAGTGAAATTTAATTTTGTTGGCTGCTTTAAATTTGGCAAAATTGCTTTTATGCTGCTTCATGTAACTGATCGTTGACTTCTGGAAGGAATATGTGCATATTTTTGTTGCATAAATGTGTTCTTTCCATCATAATTAATCATGGCTTTGTTACTGGAAATTATTATTTAACTTATGCAAGAGCAATTTAAGTAAGCTTCTTTGTAATATCTTAATGAAAAATTGACATTTAAGATCACAAAACCAATTAATACATTATCCTACTTAGGGTTTTGAGGTGAAGAATCACCACTTATCAAAAAATAATACAAATAATAATTCAGAGAGATATTATTTTACTGTGTATGAACAAATAATTATAATGTCAAAACATTTCTTTGAATGTGTTTTAAATGTTTTCATTTAATGAAAGATAAGAAAATTATTTATACTTAAAACTGGATTTTTACATTTTTTTTTAAATGTAAATTTAAGGCTACAAAAATACAAAACCATACTGAGTGATAAACTTTGACACATAAAGCAAATGCATGGATCTTTTAAAAATTATTATTGTATAGGCACATATAAGAATATTTAAAAAATTTTTTTTAAATTTTCTTGTGAAATATCTTATGCATCTTAGAGCAGTTCGAAAAACATTTAACATTTTGGGAGTAAAAGGTTTAATAAAATGCATCTGCTATCCTTATTGATTATCAGTAGAGAGACATAAAGTATATCACATTTGGTCTTAAAGACAGAGGTTTACACAGGTTCTAAGCACAAACATAAGGGACAATTAGCTTATCTTCAATTTTAGGAAGCCTTAACAGAAGAATTCTCCCTATCAACTACATTTCCCCAAATGGAAATATAAAAAATTTAATAGCTATCATTTATATGGGCCTTATAAATGCCAGCCACTCCAATTACAGTCTCCATGATACCAACAGCAGCACTGCAAGACAGGCAATATAGTATTCCTAGTTTATGAATGAGAAAACTGACATTTGAATATGTGCTATAATTTACGAAGATTGCACCTTAGCAAGTGAAGGTCCAGAAATCAATTATAGAAACAATAAAAAAGATATCATGCTCTTTCCATGCTCATAGTTAGTACTAACAAGACTTTACATACTGGTGAATTTGCTAAGAATTTCACTATTTCTTCACCTCAATTTATATGCTCTACCTTGTCTTACAAAAAGGTGATAGATGGCTTTCTCCTTTGGAAACTGAGTCCAAGGAATTGGTCTGTTGTAAGCATTAATGAACTTAGCACATTGCTCTTACTTTAAGAAAATTCTGGCAATCAGAGCTAAGGAGTAAACATTTACTTTCTTAATCTGGAAAATGTTAACATTGTCACAAAAGCCTATTCTTATTGGTGATTTTGGCTATAAGATCAAGTGCACAAGAACAACATAAAATAGCATCATGTAGGAAAATGATCCACCATAAGAAAGGTTTTTCTCTCAAAATAACCAAAAAGATGTTGATAAGGGTCTTCAAGTGAAAAATAGCATAAGCTCATGTTTTTTAGTTTGAATATTCAACAGGTGGAAACTTTTGAAGTACACTGTAATGATTTTACATGTTCTGATACAGCACTTTTTGTTATGTACACTTTAGAATATGAATCCCCTCTAATATGAATTTATTCAATTCTATTCACATATTCCATTTAAGATATCAATGTAATCATGAATAGTGAATAGTACAGGTTCATAAATATTTTAAATTAAGCACCATGTCCCATTATCTCCTACACACACTAAGTATGTATTTCTTATTTCTCTCATCTTTTAAAATGGGATTAATCATGAGATTCCTCTGCGTTTAATCCATGAAATAGATCAAAGATAGAATGATTATACACTTATTTTTCATACAGCTGAACATTATCATTTGAAATGTATTACCAAAGGCAACACTGAAAATGATATATAAGTTGAAAATAATTAGAAACTTGAATCCAGGAGGCGCCAAGGTGTAGATGTAGAGATAGTACAATAGTGAAATGGCAAACAAAGAATAGTATAAGATATTGCTAAAGTCTAATGCTAATACTCCTGAAAATTATAAAATTAAATTTGGGCATCTATCTACTGAACATCATCTGTAAGTTGTGTATTAGGGGAGACAAGAGCACACATAGACAGTATCTAGGTTGTAGCCAGGGGTTCTTAAATAGGGAAGGTTTGCCGCAGATTTATCAGGTGTATGTAAGGGACTCATGGCAGCAGGAAGCCCAAGAAATTGCTATTGGCCAAGAAAATGTAGAACAATCACAAACTTAGGAGACAGGAGACAATTTTTAAATTACACAGAACAACTGTAAACTTCCAGGGATAGGGTGACAATTAATAGTGCAATTTGCATTGATATTAGAATGTGGGATGGCTCATTTTGTAAAAGTCTTTACCCAGCCTGGTGAAAAGTGGCACACTTACTACCAGTGTCACTTTCTGAACGTAGCCATGGAAGTTTTAGGTAGATAGCAAGGGATTCCAGGGCTCCTAGGGATGAAAATGGGTCTTAATCCTGTCCCCAGCGACTGCCATACCTGAGGGAGGAGGGAATACCCCACGAATCTGCCAACCAAAACTTAGTGTGCCAACTGCAAAAGAACGCAGACGACTCTAGCCCACAGGCCAAGGTGCATAGGTATGATAGAGTCTGGAAAAGTTATCTAGAACAACCAGCTTTCAGAGAGGCTCATGGGAGATTCTTGTTCATAGTAAGACTCAGGTCATATGACTCCCAACTTTCCATTCAAAATGATTCCATGATGGTGTGTGAGCCACAAGGAGAGTCCCAATCCAGACACTATGAAACAAGACCCAGACCATAACCGAGCTCTCTGTTTTTGCTGTGACAGGGGTTCTGGTCGTCATCAGTGGCATACGTATCTTGCTTTGTAAACCTATATTTTGCTCTTGCTCTGTAATCCCATCTTGTTCAACCTCAGTAAATTTCACCTCGTGCTTGCTTACTTTGGCCTGTCTGGTCATTCTTCAGCCATGAGTGCACGAAGAACTGGGAACACAGAAGGAGACTGCCAAACCCAACAGAAGCAGAAAGAAATGTTCTTTTGGTATGGAACTGTTTCTTGCTTTTCTTTCAAAAATTCATTCATTCATTCCTTTCTACTAGTATTAGCGTTTATCTTTTCAAAGGGCAGAAGATACAAGATAAAAGAGGAGGATAAAAAGCATTCCTGCTTTAGGGGAAACATACTAATAGATAATGAAAACAACATTTTAGGGAACATGTGAGTAGTTGTGATCAATCCCATCAGACAGATCATGGATGCTCTTCATGGGGGAGTGATAACTGAATTTTAGCTGAATGGATTAATGGATATTAATGGAGACAAAAACCAGAAGGGGATATAGAGGGGTGCATTTCTGACAAAGAATATGCTGTGTACAAAGAACAGACGCAGGAACTGTTCAAGAAATAGGGTTTCGAAGAGTGAAAGCTGTTAGCTGCTAGGTAACAGGACACCGCTGTTTCCAAAGTCATGCAGCATCTGTGAAGAGCCGTAACAACCACGCTTTGAGTGACTGCAGCTTTATTTCCGATGACACTCTCATACCTCTTTGCTATTCCTCTTTTTTATTTATTCCCGGGGAAATCCAGTTTCTAGGCTACATGCCTCACGACGGTGCTCTGTTCCCAATTAATCCTTGCTTTCCTCAATCTTGCCTTCTAAACAGCAGCCATTAGAATTCATCCACGCTTTACTTAGACTGTCATCAGAATCCTTCAACCTTATCCCCAACCTTACAAAATATGTTTCTTTCCTTCTCCTTTTTGAGTAGCATTCCAACATCCTTCTGTAGTGCCCTCCATTGCTGCACTGAGACAATAAATTTGATTTTGTTATATAAGCTTGCATCTAATTTTCTTTTGCTATTTGCCTTTAACAAGACAGGAAAGTAAATAGCCAAATTGAGAAGTATCATGTACGATGCTTGGGTAATACAGCTTCTTGATTAGGGCTACAGGCTGTCTCCAGATTGCTGGGTTTGAATCTACTTTATGTCATTGACTATCTTAATAATAAAAAAACAAATAGCTTAACCTCATCTTGTCTCAGTTTCTTCATCTGTTAATGGGACAATAATAGTACTTCCCCTTGAGAGTTGCTTTTTCAGTTGAGTTAATATATGTAATGTGCTTAGAAAGACAGCCATACATATGTTAGCTATGATATATTATGGTAAGAAATTGGGATTTCTTTCTATAAAATAAGCAGTAATATGAACTTTTTTAATTCTTACAATATCAGGCTCCTGTGTGTTGGAAATTTTTAAGAGGGTATAAGTGGAACAGGAATACCAATTATAAAGCTGTTAAAAGAGACTTCATGAATAATTGAGGTAGAGAAATGAGGGTACAATTTGAATAAGGGTTGAATGAGTGAAACATTTGGAAAGTAACATAAACTAGACTTTATTTTATTGCATGTGCTCATACACATGCGGCATGTGTGAATAGTGTGTGTGTGTTCAGGTCTTTGAGTGAAATGTCACTTTGAGTGCATAGAACATGCAAGTATAAATAGACAGATTGCAATTAATAAAATCTTCTGTTGTCAATCTATTTAGACAACATTAAAATATTTAGTTTTTTGAATGCCATTTAGTGCTTTGATCGATACTAGCCAATTTTACTGCCCAGTATTTTCTTACTCATCATGTGATCCATGAGTGGAAAAACAGAAAATACATTTAAATTTACTGGAAAGGGTCCTGAATTGTGAGTCTTATTTAATTAGTTCACTTATTCCTAGAAACTGCTGTGATATGAAGGCAAATGCATAGGCAAAATGTGAATCCTTATGTGTGAAGGTCCTCAGTTATTGACATACCAAAGCAACAACCCAGAAATGCAATGTTAAAATGGGTTGATCAATTAACTACAGCTGCTTATCAGTATCTACAAGATGATGTTGACCATTTGGAATTCATAATCTGGATTTGTAAATTGAGTACTGGAGGGATAGAAATAATGCAAATGATAACTACCTTCACTGTTTTACAAATGCTTTAATTTTAAGGCACAGCCCAGAAACTGACAACTTCCCATTTAGTTGTATTTAGTCTTCTCATTCTGGAAATGCCAGAATTTCTTTAGAAACAAGAACATAAATTAAAGGATGAGTAGCTGATATTAAAGAGAGGGCTCAAATGTCTACCTTTTTTTCCTCTATAACTTGTATTTTATAAATGAAAATTTAAAGAAAAATATCTCAGTAAAAAAATGTGTTGGGCACAGCTATAAGTTTATCTTTATTAGGCTCTATTTATCTACACCTAAGCTTTTTTTTTCTTTTAATTATAAAAATCTCCAAAATCTTTTCACTTAGGCAATCAATATATATGATGGGTGTTTAAATTCTTTTATTTATATTTTTCATTTATGTGTGACATTAGTGGATTTTTTTAATTGTGTTTTTTTCTTACTGATAAATTTAAAGATTTCTTTGTATAGTATATTTTTTGATTCACATACTTTATCAGATATGTGTTTTATAAACATTTTATTCCAGTCTATGGCTTGTCCTTTTATTCTCTTAAACAGGTCATTTAATTTTTTAAATTAAACTCATTTAATTAAATGAGTTTTTAATTTTAAGGAAGACCAATTTACTGATTATTTTTCTTTATGGGATCATGCTTTTGAATTGTATCAAAACTCATTAACAAACATAAGCTCAGACAGATTTTCTTTTTTTTGTTAGTATATATTTTATTTATTTCAAAATATTAAGGGGGTACAAATGTTTTTTTTACATGGATAAATTTTGTAATGCTTGAGTCAGAGCTACAAGTTTTGCATTTTATATTTATGTTTATAATTCATTTTTGGTTAATTTTGCTACAAGTGTAAGTTCTGTGTTTATTCTAATTTGTTTGCATATGAAAGTTCAATTCTTCCAACATTGTTGAAAAGACTGCTTTTTCCATTGAATTCCTTTTGTACTTTTGTAAAAAACAGTTGACTGCATTTGTGTGGGTCTATATTTTGCCTCTCTGTTCGGTTCCATTGACTTATGTGTCTATTCTCTAATCAAAACCACAAATTGCTTTGATTACTGCACCATGATAACAAGTTTTGGAATAGGGTACTGTGAGAACTTCAACATTTTTCTGAAAATTTCTGCCAGCTATTCTAAGTCTTTTGCCTTTTTATGTACACTTTAGAATCAGCTTGTAGATATCTACAAAATAGCTTGCTGGGATTTTGACTGAGACTGTGTTGAACCTACAGATTAAGTTGGGAAGAATCAATGCCTTAACAATGTTGAGTCTTCCTATCCATGGATATAAAATATCTTTCCATTTATTTGGATCATCTTTTATTTCTTTCATCAATCTGTTGTAATTTTCCATGTAAATATCCTATATGTATATTTATTAGATTCATGTAGAAATATTTTATTTTTGGTGCTCCTGTAAAGAGTATTTTTTAATTTCAAATTCCTATTGTTTATTGCGGTAGATAGAACAATTGACATTTACATGTTGACCGTGTATCCTGTGACCTCTCTATATTAGCTTCTTAATTTCAGAAGTTTATTTATAGATCCTTTAAAGTTTTCTCCAAGGACAATTATGTCATCTGCCAATTTTTCTTCTTTTCCAATATATATACTTTAAATTTACTTTTCTTTTCTTATTGCATTATCTAGGACTCCTAGTACCATGTCAAATAGCAGCACATTTGCCTTGCTATTGATGTTTTGGAGAAAATATCTTGCCCCTCAACATTAAGTATTATATTAGTTGTAGGCTTTCTGTGGATATATATTTTTTTTAATGTTGAGAATGTTTTAGCCTCTTCCTGGTTTGCCAAGGGCATTTATCTTGAATAAGTGTTGAATTTTGTCAAATTCTATTTCTGCCTCATTTGATGTAATAGTATGCTTTTACGTTTTAGCTTATTGATATGGTCGATTACAATAATCAGATTTTTAAATGTTGAACCAGTCTTAAATACCTGGAATAAATCTCACTTGGTTATAGAGTATAATTCACTTTATACATTGTTTAATTCAATTTCTTAATGGTCTGCTTAAGATTTTTGTGTTTATGTACATGAAAGGTATCTTTAGTTATCCCTTTTTGTAAAATATTTATTTAGTTTGATATTAAAGTAATACTGTCCTCATAGAATGAGTAAGGATATCTTTTGTTTGTATTTTCTGGAGAAAGCTAGGGAGAATTGATAATATTTTTTCCTTAAATGTTTGATAAGATTCATCAATGAAACCATATGGACCAGATATTTTCTTTTTGTGAAGTTTATTGAGTATTTATTCATTTTCTTTAATAGATATAGGGATATTCAAATTGTCTCTTCTTCTTTGAATTTTAATAACTTGTATCTTTTTAAAAGTTGGTCCATTTCCTGTAAATTATCAAATTTGTGGACATAAAGTGTTCATAGAAATCCTTTATTATTCTTGTAATGCCCATGTGATCACTATTGAAGATCTCTCTTTCATTTTTCATATGAGAAATTTGTGTATACTCTCTTTTTTTATTGGTAAACATGAACTGACATTTTTCCAAAGAAGACATACAAATGGCCAACAAACATATGAAAAAATGCTCAACACCACTAATCATCATGGAAATGCAAATTAAAACCACAAAGATATATCCTGCCTTATCTCTGTCGGAATGGCCATCATTAAAAAGTCAAAAAGCAACAAAAGTTGTCATGGATACAGTAAAAAGGAAACTCTTATACACTGTTGGTGGGACTGCAAATTAGTACAATCTCTGTGGAAAACAGTGTGAAGATTCCTCAAAGAACTAAAAGTAGAATTACCATCTGATCCAGCAATCCCACTATGGGGATCTGCCCAAAGGATAAGAAGTCATTATATTAAAAAGACACCTGCATTCATATATTATTTTGGGAATATCCTGGGATGGTATTAGAAAAACTGCCTTCCAAACTGAGATGGAGCAGAGAGACCAAAGAATGACTCAGACAAGTACAGCTTGTCAAGTTAGATGAGTTTATTAGAGGGTACTTACACAGGGCACTTACTCCAGGGCACTACAGGAGTTCTCTGAAGAGTAAGATCAACAATGCCTACCTGTGGTTTCCCTTAGTCCCTTCCCAGGGATTGATGCTGAGCTCTTTCATTGTGTCATCTCATGTTCCCATGGAAACAAATTAATCATGGGAAGTATAATCATCATGTGTCTTCAAATTACCCATGTTATATTAATGATATAATTCTCTACAAGGTGGAAATTTTAGTGTATAATTAGCTAAAGTTTATTATAGGGCATAGCATGCTTTGTTTAGAACATGCTAGAGCAGTTCTAAAACAGTCAGGGCTGGTTTAAGCCTGTTGCCTCAAGAGGGTGCTGAGGCCCATCTCTTTGGAATTTGCCTAATCTATTTACAGCAATTTTCTTGAACACTACCAGCTAGCACCATGTTGCTTTTTGTGTGGTGGGGTATTTTGTATTTTTCCCTAGTATGTTTATTGCAACACAGTTCAAATTGGGAAGATATGGAATTAACCTAAATGCACAGGCAAGGGTGATGCCATGGAGTGGGCATTTTGATGGTTCATGCAGGTGCAGGCTGTGGTAGGCACTGTGTGTGATTCCTTCTTTTCCTGTGGGTGCTCTCAGGCTCTGATGACACACAGGCTGGGTCTGTTTTCTCACCTCCTAATGGTGTGCATATGTGTGCCAGTGGCAACAGGCAGGGCAGGTTGATTACCAAGCCCCATACTAGCAGAGTGGCAGTGGGCAGGGCAGGCTTATCCTCAGGCCACCAATGGTGCACATGGGCACAGGCTGTGGCACCTGGGATGGGTTGATCCCCAGGGCCCTGGAGGACATCTGGGCACTGATGGGGTTAGCACTGGGTAAGGTGGACCTGTCCCTTAGGTTCCCTGATGTTATGTATTAGCAACCCCCAGATGGCAAGCTTGTGCAGTGGCAGTGGTGGGCATGGTGGGCCTTTCTCAGGCCCTGTGACAGTGCCTGGGAGTCACACCTCTACTCTCCTTGAACACATGCTGGTACCTGGCAGCCCTACTACTGGGAGATGTGCTGGCTGTTGATGGCTGCAAAACAAAGGCAGTCAACTCCCAGGCTCTGAAGAGCATGGGCTTCGCTTTCCTCTGTCCTGCAGGCAGCCTCCTCAGTGTGCTTCACTAAACATTCCCCGGGATGTGGAACACTGCATGGGCTAGAGTGCTGTGGACTCGCCTGCATTGCTTGGTCTAGTCAATGTTGCAATGCTACCGTCCTCTGGGTGGACATCGGGAGAGGTCAATGGGGTCCCAGGGATATGGAGATGCAGGAGCCGTTGGGCCCCAGGATAGTTTGTAGTCTTGTGGGGTCTAGGCCCTCATAGTGGTGCTGTGCTGCAGCTCCTTGTATCTCAGAGGGTGTATGGGACCCAGCATGAACTCCCTCTTCAGAACAACGTCGTCACACAGATGCCAAGCAGCTCCTTATACTAGGGTCAGGGCCCAGGAGGACAGAGGGAATCGTCCATGGTTAGGATTGCAGGGGTCTGCAGTGGGAATGTGGACCACTGGAGATCTCTCACTTAACTTTTTCCTGCATTGGGGAGTTTCTTCTGGCTTCCAGACAATTCCAGCTGGGACAGCTTCCCTTTATTTCCATGCCTCAGAGGTTCCCTGTCATTTCCCTGCTGAATTCCAGTGTTCTTTCTTAGACTATTTTTCATGTGAGGCAAATGTTGGGTGCCTCTAGTCAGCCATCTTGAAACCTCTCTCTAAATATTTGAAATATAGCTCAAAAAAGCAATAGAATAGTAAGAATTTAGAGTGGTAAGAGTAATACAGGAAATAAATGTCTCAAAGAAGTCCAATTTATATTTTATGAACACTTTAAGTTTTTATCTCTTATGAATATTACTTAATGTTATTATTTATAAAGTTCTCTTCTCTTCATATTTCAAATCAAATCTGAATATAGTATACATTGGCCACTTAGTTAATGAATAATGCCCAGAATACTAATCATATTGTAAGCATGCATTAATGAGCAGAATAAACTTTTAACATTTTATTTTTTTTCTTTTTGTTTCTATTTGTACCATATTAAAAAATGAGTACTATAAAATTAGGTGATATCTTTTGAATTTAAATGGTTAAATAAACATATACAAATGCAATAAATCTCATACAAGTTGTGTAACTGAGATAAAAATGAGATACAGTATACAGTGTCCCTAGTATATTTTACTCATGCAAACCATGTCCTGATAGACTATCGAATACAGCATTATAAACCATAATTTTTCAAAAGTCTTACAAAAAGCAGTATAGATTTGCAATCTATTATTTTGACAAGATAGCAAAATAATAAAATATTCATGACATATAAGCTATTTTAATATTATAAAGTAGAAAATATATATGAGCAGATAAAGATCACTCCTTTTAGCTTTAGCTTCATTGAAAACTTCCTATTTTATCCTCATTTTTCTCATTTCATGGTCGACTTTTAAACTTTTATTCATGATTTACCTGTATTGCACACAGGACAGTCACTAGCTACCAGAAGAATCTATTAGCACTGAATTGCTGTCTGGTGGATTTAGTGACACACATGCAAGTATGTGATTTGGCAAGAAACAGCTAAATTTGGGCCTTTTGGGGGTGGAGCAGTAGTGCAAAACTCACTATTCCTTTCTTCCTTTCTTCTCTCTCTCTCTCTTTCCCTTCCTTTCTTCCTCCCATCTCTCCTCTTCTCCTTTTCTATTGTCTTTTTGTCTTCCTTTCTTTCTTTCAGGTACTAGTCATGAAAGAGTTGCCTTATATACTAAATTAAAAATGTATCAAGTTATTAGAATGACTCAAAATTTCTTAATTTTCTGTCTGCAAAATCCATTAATTAAAAAAGGGACAATTTTCCATTTGTCAAATTCAGGACATATTGCAATGAAATATTGATAAGAATGAAATGAAATAATTACAATTCTCTCTATTACGAAGGAACAAGGTTCTAATGTGAAGAAAAAGAAGTTTTTACCATTATAACTGTTGCAGTATTACAGCTAAAATTATCAAAGTAAAAAAGTATTTTATAAGTTTCTTAAAGCAAGTTTCATTAGTTTGTTATGAGAAAACAATGTGATATAAGCAGATCATCCATCAGATCCCAAAATAGCTCTCTGCTCCTTCTATTTTCATTCATTTATTCACCATACATCATGCCCTTTTCAGTGCAATACAATGTTCTCTTGAGATGTTTGTCATCTCTCTCACAAATTCCTAAGGTAGAGATGGTTATCGATGAATCCATTGAGATTCAGACATTTGCATCTTACAATAAAATAATACTGGAACAATTGAAAGGGCAGAAATGATTTAGTATGACTCATAAATTTGAAAAATCTCAAAACTGGCAGAGAGCTGTAGAACTAGTAGCAAAGGTGTATTTTAATATTTTTAAAAATAATCTTTTCTCTACATTGGACAACTAAAAAGCAAAAATGATTATTCTACAAAATTGACTGAGAAGTTCTTTATTTTTTTCTAAAAATGCTTTCATTTAGAGAGCTTTAATAGTCAGAAAATATATTAATTCAGTGAATATTAATGATTGAGCAGCATTCATGTGGATATAATGCAGGTTGTAATATCTCGACCATATTTCTGGTACATTTTTAAGTCTGGTCACGCAGCAGTCAACAAAACATGCGTGTGCATATGCATAAGTGAAATAGCTGGAGAGAAAGACTGGAAGGACATATACCAGAGTGTGGATTAGATAATTATTTATTATGGGGCTATCCTGTGCAATATATAATAGTTTAATGTTATCTTTGGCTTATTCACATTAGAGACCAATAGCAGCCTTCACCTCCTCCATTTGTGGCAATCAAAAATGTCTTCAAACATTGCCAAATATTATTCTGGGGAATAAAATTGTCTAGAGTTAAAAACCACTTACATATACCAACTATTCATAATGATTTATTTAGGGAAAAGAGAGTGTTAAATAGAGGGAAGAAGAAGGTGAATTGGTCTTTCAAACCTCACATTTCTATGTCAACTACTTGACTCTTTCCTGCAGTTCTGAGATGTTTTCCATGTATAACTCAATGTAATTTTTAGAAATTTGCAAAGATAAGGATGTAAATGTGAAAGGCAAACATAGGATAAGCATGTAAATGTGAAAGGCAAACAAAAAAATCCCATTCTACCTCTATAAACATGCAGTAGTATGATAACAAGTATACAATTTCTTTGTAATCTGATTCTTTTCCAAATTTGTTTACAGAATGAGGGAAGAATTCTTGTCATAGTATTCTGTGTTGCAAATTTATGTAAGATCACATTATTCTTGCCTTTTTCTAGAATAAACCCCTCTAGAAGAGGTAGAAAATGCCAAGAACAAAGAGACAAAAACAGCTAGGACAAAATTGTGCCTAATTTTATATTTTGAGAATTTTTTTTAATATTATCCTCCCATGATTTCACCATTGCTTCCCTAAGCAATGAAGAATCAATGGATGACAAATGAATCTTTATAAATACAGGCACAAAGCGAAATGGAAGGAATTATAAAGGAAGACGACAAAAGGAAATCTTTCCTTTCTAGTGCTGTTGGGAAATTATCTTGAGTTCAAACAGTAAATGTTTTTAAATTACTGATAAAAGATAGCACATATTAAAATTCATTTGCAAGATGGCTAGATGTTCTAAATTAATTGGTTGCTTAATATTCTTAATAATTTATAATATCTAAATTTGTGACATATCTCCATTATAGGAAATTGCTGGATTTCTTTCATTGGAATGGTGATTTACATATAATCCAAAGTAAAATTTTGCTATATATGCTTGTACTATACATGATTGGTTTTGATAAATCTACAATTATGAAGGAAAGATTAAGCTATATTTTCACAGTTAGAGATACTGGCTTTGTTCTTGTTATTTTCCTTTAGCTCTACTTTATGATAATAATGATGAGTCAAGCATAGATAACATGAATGGATTCAGTAGTATGCAGCCATTGGTAATACAAAATTGAAATATGAATTCTAAAATATTTGTAATTGTCATTTGAGCTATAAAACATACTCTATTATTAATGGTATTTTATGCAAGCAAACACTTTCAAATTATTGTAAGTTTGTTAATATTAGACAGGAAGTAAGACAATGGCCCTAAATATAAGAATCTACTTGACTTGCTAATATGTGCTAATGTTAGGGACAGAAAAACAAGAGATAATGGAATGTTAGGGAAAGAAAAACAGGAGATAATGGAATGATAGAGGCAGAAAAACAAGGAGGAAACAGTTAAAGAAAAATAACCAGGGAAAACAGTTATTTCAGCCTTAAAGAAGGGGGTAATTAGATCATGGAGCAATGACCACCAATCAGAAAATAGAAAAACACCATAAACGGTGACTTTTCCCATCACACGTATAGGAGAAAGGAATGTCTGGAACATAACCTGTAAGTTATGTCCATACCTGGAAAAATCCAGACCTAAAACCTGTGACATGTAGTCATAAGTAATTATAACTGACCTTTATATTAACATATATTATTAGCATATAAAAGGAAAAACATAGAAGAAGACAGCTTCTTCTCCATTCATGGAGACAGACCCATCTCCCCTTAGGAAATGCACTTTCGCTTTGCACCCTTAAACTTTCCTTGCAATAAGTTCTTCACACATACTTGCTGAGTGTCTGTCATCTCTCTCCGTCGTGTGGGCCAAGGCTTGCGATTCCTCCAAGCCAGAAGCCCAAGAACTGGGGAAACGCTTCAAATCCAGCCATGGCCAGCAGGACTGTGACACTAATTTGGTCATCTTGTTTGATGATGTCAACTAAGCAGTTTGGAGCCCACAGGAGAGCTTTAGCTGGAAACAAAACTATGAATACCCTAACATAGGTAAATTTACGTAAAAATTTTACCATCTTTGAAAATTCCTCATCTGTGTTGTTTTGAGTTTTGAGCTGCATAGTTCCCTTATTCAGGGGAATTTTTAACCATTTGGGAGCCTTATCTGATGATCACAGACCATAAAACTGTTCCTTAAGTCATTTTAATTCAGACATCCAATGTGTTCTCAACAGATGTTTGGGAGTGAATTTCTGGTATAAATTACGATTGTAATATGGGGAAATAGGCTTATGGCAATTTTATTGTTGAACAATAATTGTTACAGAAGCAAGAAAGTGCCTAACAAAAAGGAGCTACTACCACAAAGAAATACTCAGAATGCAACGTGTGTTGGCGATACAAGTGCAAGCTCTGATGTTAAACACTCCTGGTGTAAATGCTGTCTCTGTCACACAATATTTTTGCTAGTTTGGGAAAATTATCTTTACCTCTTGTACTAGTTCACTAGGCTGCCAAAACAAAATATCACAGATTGGGTGACTTAAATGACAGAAATTTATTTTCTCATAGTTCTGGAGACTTGGAGTCCAAGATCAAGGTGCAGGAAGGGCTAATTTCTCCCCACGTCTCTCTCATTGGCTTGCGGATGGCTAAGTTCTCATTGTGCCCTCACGTGGTATTTCCTCTGTGTACGTATGTGTGTGTGGATCTCTCCTATCCATTCCTCTTTTTATAAGAACACTAGTCACATTGGGTTAAGACCCCACCCTAATGACTTCATTTTTACTTAATCACCTACAGAGGTCTTTACCTTGTCTCTAAATTTGATTACTTTCTGAGGTAAGGAATTTGGGAGGACAAGATTTAGTCCATAATTCCTCTCTAAATCTTAGCTTTGTTATCTAAAAAATGGGAATAATATCAGTACTTATATGAAAAGATTACTATTAAAATTAAATTGGATAGAGCATATAAATTAGTACAGGGACAGACACGTATTAAATATTAAATAAATATTAATTTTGCTGATATTATAATGGTTATTATCAACAATTCCATCTGAATTTGTTAGTGCTATATTTTATAATAATAGTATCCTATTCCATGTAATCCTTATGTTTCTTCAATATATTTCCTGAGCTAATTGCATAGGAACTAAATCCATTCTTGCTTTGTTCTTTTGAGAAATATGGAGAATAAGAAACTTTATCCCCTTTGACAATACAAAATGCCACAAATATTTAGTTAAATGTACAGTTTTAAATTCTGTTATTTTGAATTCATGAGTATCACATTGAAACTTGAACTATATTTTTCATAGAAAATAACCGTATTAATGATGTGTATTATATTTATGGAAAAGTGAATATTGTTATACAGGTCAGGATAGAAGAGGTAAACAATATGCAAATAAAATAGCAACATGTTGACATAAAGGAAGTTTATTTCTTACTCAAGTAACATACCCATTGTAAATTTGGGGCAGGGGGTAGCTCCACTCATTGAAGTCATTTAGGTATCTGGGTTTCTGTAGTAATCAAATCCCAAATTCTTGAAGATTTTATGGCATATGAAAAGAAAGCTCTTAAAGATCTTGATTTGTCAAGTAAGTATTCTTTCCTGTAACTGAGCTGTTCTATACAATTATAATTTGTGTGTCAGAACTAATCCTATGGCTGCACCCATCCACATGAGAGTAAGGAAGCATAATTCTATTGCTAATATATGATCAGAATTCAGTGAGCTGACGATATATTTATATTTAATGAGCAAAATCAATACTACCACAATTGCATTCCCTCCATGTCTCTAAATTCAACTCATGCATTTTGATACTAATGTCTTTACAATATAAAACAAGTATTCATGGAAAATCTCACATACATACAACATACAAAAGATAAAATATACTACTGTGTAAAGATTAATGAATATCAAACTTATAGTAAGAATCTCTATAAAAACCTCATCCCTAACATTTATACTATTATATAAATGTAATATGTTATGATACATTGTTTCCCATCAAAATTATTCTTGAAATAAGAAAGCTAAATCTTATTTGATGATAGTTAACAAAGCACTATCTGTTGACCAAAAGAGCCTTTATAATAAAGACTCATAAATTTGTAGCATTCCAACAGACTGTTAAACAATGATGGATGCTATTAGAAATAAACCAATGTGAGTAAATGAGATTATTGACTTAAAATATCCTAACATTAATAATATGAAAAGAGCTGGATTAAAAAAATGACACATGTAAGCTTTGTAACAAAACATTATTATAATGGAAATAGTATTATTATATTAAACATAGCCACTGATTCTTTACAAGAAACATATATGTTAAAAATTGTAATATTTCTTTTTCTTTTGAGCCTAAGGTTACAATGATTATAACTTTTGGAAAATTAATCAAATTGGATAACTAATCAATATTGTGTTCACCAAGTAGATACATATTTTGTAAGTTCTCTATTCTGTACTATAGTAATATCAAGACTAAGGAAGAAAACTATGAGAAAATAAAAACAAGTAAGGATTCTTACATATAAAACCTAAAATATGAACAGTATTAAGAGTAACTAAAGAGGAAGTTGCATGTATTTTTCATACTTTTGTCCAAATTTTGTTCTTACTTTTCAAAAAACTGTCAATACATATGTTATAAAATAGAGAAAGCATCTGAAAACATTTGCCTTTCTCCAGGTCAAACAAAAGCACATTGCCTTGTGAAATGAAGAATGCTAGATTTTCCACAGTGATAGATTCAGAAATAAAAGAAATAGTTGAATTAATGAATGGTTATCTTTTATTAAGTAAGGATTCTTTCTAAATTTTTTTTGTGTGTTTTCCTCACTCTTGTTTCTGCTAAAACCTGGTGCTGCCCCATATGGCCTTGTGTCTGTCTCCAGAAAACAAAATCAATGGGACATTATATATAATAAATATCAATTTTGTGTATTCTATGGATTCCAATGTTAATTTTATCTCTATACGCCCTCCTGGACATACCAGAATTGTGTATGACCAAATACCTGGGCACCCATGGTCTAGGCAAGTTGATACACAAAATCAACTATCACAGGCTCTGTGTGGTTGTTGTGCTTCCTTCTCTTGAGAAATGTTAGATAATAAATTCTTCTTTCAATGGGATTAACCTCTTATGTCAATCATCTTCATAAATTAAAATACCACAAGTACAATTGAGACACATGTGCCAAGGGAACATGTCTGCCAAGAGACCTGCTTGGCTCTTTCAGGCTCCTTGTGATACTCACTGTGCTGCCTCACTTTCTCTTCTTCCATTCCCATCCCTGTCCTAGAAGGGAGGTTCTACCTCCTAGTCCATACACCATCATTTTGATCTTGTCTCAAGTTTTGCCATCTAAAGGACTAGATTAATATTTACTTGGAACCAGAAATGTACAAAAGGAAGGAAAGAATATTGGGGAAAAAAGAATTTATAACTAAATATTAAGATATATTAAGAAATTCTAAGCATTAAAATAGTAATATGTAGAACCATGCAGAGAAAGACAAAGCGATATGGAATTTAAAGTTTGGAAACATGCTCAACTACATGTATGTGATTCACAAATGGATAAGGCATTATTTCAAAGCAGTAGGATGAATTGCTCAATTGGTATATTGAGGAAAATAATTAATCATTAGAAAAAAAAAAAAAACCCTGTCAGAAAAATAAAACTGAGCAATAAATTATGGGATATTGTTGTATCTAGTTGGTAGCCAATCAACCAAAGAACCAAAGAAGGTAATATTTGTCATACATGAAATTGAAAACATGAAATAATATTTTCCATATTGGAGAATGTGTACAAATGTGATATTCTGGCTATAAGTATGGTAATACCAAAAGCTTTAAAATATGCCATAACTCTTCAAACCATTGATTCATTTCCAAACAGAAACAATTTTAAGTTAGACTTAGGCATATATGTCAAAAGATAAGCCTGTGAATACTTATAGGAGAATTTATAAGAGAAGATTAGATAAATTATGACTCATTCACATACTATATATCCATTAAAACAATGTAGGAAAATAATGTGTGTTGATATGAAAGGTGTTCTTGATATGCTGTTACCTGATAAAAGTAAATTATAAGAGCCTATGTTAGTAAGTTAGAAAAAATAATATTTTACACAGAGAAATTATATTTGAATATAAAATATCAAAAGACACACAGCAAAATCCTAATAGAAGTTATTTGTGGTATCATAATTATTTGGGATTTCTATTTCTTCATACCAATGTGAGTTTTCTAAAGTTAGTGCTATGACCATGTATACATTTTCAGTGAGAAAATTAAATTACTTAAATATGGCTTGATAGGTTTTTGTGAAATCCAATAAAATAAACACATTTTAAACATATTCATACCAGAATTTCAGGAATATTGTCTGTAAAGCATTGTTATAGGAGGACGATGACTGCAGAAGGTTGGAAATAGAGAAGAAACACATAGATGATGTAGGATATATTTATGAAGAGGGTAATATTGTTTTCTTTCTTTCTTTCTTTCTTTCTTTCTTTCTTTCTTTCTTTCTTTCTTTCTTTCTTTCTTTTCTTTTCTTTTCTTTCTTTTCTTCTTTTTTTTTCTTTTTTTCTTTATATGCTGTCCTGACTCAATTTTGAAGGCCTAGCTAGAGGTTGGCCTGTTGTCCTTCTTAAGCAGCCTATAAAATCTACACTCTAAAATCTCATATGCTGGATCACTAAACACTCCCCAAATCACCCCCAAACCAGGTCCCAAACCTTTCTCACCCCTCCCCACATGCCATACACAACCTGTCTCCTACAGCCCCATCCCGAACTTACCCTGTTCCCTGAAGCAACCTCCCGCGTATCCCTGCCTGGCAGCCTTCTTGCTTTTGCAGCTGAAAGTAATACAGTTCTGCCTTTAATCTACATAAGTGTCAGTGCGTTGTCCCCCCGACATCCAGTCTTTACATCTTAAAGTCTAAATCTTATGAAACAAAGAAGTGCACATGTCTGTACATATTAAGTGCATATACATATCTTTTCCCCCACAACATCGGCTCAAGTCTTCATTATCTCTATGCTTAACTATTAAAACTCCCTTCTAATCCAAACTATCCATCTTCCACTTTAAGATCCCTAACATTCTTTATAAAAGAAATCACATTGTTAGGCCATTGCTTAAAAACTCTTTGTGTTGACTTACAAACAGTTTCAGGTCTAACTCCACACTAGTTTTTCTGTCCTTCATATGTGCATATTACTGGACCACAAGGATATTTGCTCCTGTAAAGCTCTTTGACAGTACTATTTCTACTGCCTGTGTTATCTTTGTCAGATCCACCTTGAAATTCCCTAGTTGTTCAAAAACTAATACTAATATATCTTCAACCCTACGATAAAATTAATAGCTTCTGATTCCCTAACTGCAGTACTTAGGAAACACCACCATAATGTGACCTCTCACCGTCTACCATATTTTCGTGTGGCTACATTTTCATTTCCCGACTATAAATGGAGTTTCTGAGATTAGCAATCGTAGCTTACTTTTTTCCCTGTATTTCCTCCCAATTATCAATTACCTGGCAGGTAGGGAACATCTAATAATTTTTTTTGCTCAGTTGAATTGACTATAACTCTATACACATCCTTAGTTAGAATATACATACTAATTTGAGAATGAAATCACTTTCATTAAAAGTCTTTCTGAAACTAAAAGTTTTGGAGAAATAATAAGGAAACTGGGTGAGATCTTTTTTTCCCCCTTGTGATACAGCAAATATATCAGAGTAGCTGTCCTAATGCTTTATATGGCCCAGAAATAGTAAAATATTGAAATGCAGAGACATTTCAATAGAATTTAAGCCCAGAAATCATAAATTCAAGGTTTCTTTTAGGTAGTACTTAACCTAAAGTTATTTTTTTCCATTTAAAATCAGGGAGATTTATACACAATATCCATCAGGAAAAAATGCTAAAGAGAATGTCATTTTGACAGTATTTAGAAGGATGGATTTATATTTGAAGAGAATCATATCTTCAAAATCCTGAATTTTTATAAGTTTTTTCAGTACTATAGAGACAGAAAATGCTCAATCAAGATAAATAGACATGAATCCTTCATACTTTATAGAAAGAACATTCTAGAAATGATAGGTGGTGTGAAAACTCTGCACAATTAAAAAAAACGCTCTGAGATCAAGATTTAATGAATCCAGTAATAACCTACAGGATCAGGACAGGCTCTGGGCAGGAGTGGGAATGCAAATGAGAGAAGTAGGTGAAAGAAGGTAGAGCAATCTTATAAGACAGCCATATTCTGCTCAAAGAATTCTCCAAATGTGTTCATGAAACAGAGTTGGAATATAGCCCTAAATTATGTTGTAAAATATATATGTTGCCTGTATGTATAACATATACATAGTTATGTGTGTGATTATATATGTATTTATTATATGTCTGTATATATAACATATCCTCACTAATTCGATATATGCAGTTTATTACAAAGTATTACTCAGTACACTAGCTATTAAATACCAACTTTAATGACCTTCCTTATTGTATGGGTAAAGTGACACTTATGGATATGAGGCTGAGACTACAAAGAGGAGTTTAGATAAACAGCAGTCTGGATCAGCACTCTTTCCTCATATCAAAATCAGGTAATCTAAATAATATCTTTCACATAACTCTAAATTTTGGTTTCTATATACTTGCATATATACATAATATTATTTAAAATTGTCATTCAAAATTCTAATCTTACTACTGTCTCCATGTCACTTTTTACAAATCCTAAGAGCTAAAATATATAATATTGTTAGTAAATACAAATAATTGTGTTATAGATCCTGCTTCTACTCCTCAATATGCTTCATAATAACTGAATTTCAGTGCAAATGTTACTTAGCACACATTAATAAGAAAGGAACACATGAAATAATATCTGCAAATAATGTTGTTGCTCCATTGCAGTTGCTCCCTACATACCAAAATAACATATGACTAGAGGCAGCATTTAACACAAGTCTCTGGAGGACACTTTGTTATTTGCAGTGAGAAAAGGGAACATGAAGCCCATTTGTCAGTGACAGAGATGAGACTCTAACATGTTTGAATTACCATTTTTGGTTTCTTTCCACCATTTATTTTATAAAACACAAGCATCCAGTTCATAGAGACCTTATGCTAGAATTCTCTAGCTATGAGTAACAGATGGCAGTTTGTGGGGTGGTTGGAACATGGAGCAACAGGAGCTCAATATTCTGTATTTACTCATTCTCAGAGCTGATAAGCATTTGAGAAGCTTTGCAATTGACAAATGTGCAAATAGAAATAAGTCATATTGGTCAACAGCTTTTATTTTCAATTTTATTCTATGAGTCATGAGATTTGGGGTATCAGAAAATATTGAAAAATAATATATATGTATATGTCTGTATAAAGATATATATTGATTTGATGCAATATTTTCACAGGAAATAGTTAATTGTCTCATTATTTTTAAGGATAAATAAAAGACTATCAAAATATGTATTATAATGTATGTTTAAAAAGAAGAGGAAATGATATTTCAAAACCTATTATTAGCACATGAAAGAAAATAAGAATACAAAAAGATGTCTTGAATATGTGTAACTCAAAATATTGATTCAATTGTTTAGTTGTCTCAAACACTGATTTAGTTGTTTTTTATTTTGGTGCTTAAAAAAATTGGTTGTTTATGTCTTTGGAATAACTAAATTAAGTCTGCAATCTGCCTATTGATAATAAGGAAAATAATGTGTCTATTGCACATCATGTCAAACCATAATTATATGAACATTTGCACACAGTTAATTTTGTTTGTATTCACTTAGAAATACCTGCTGGGTAGGGATTATCATTACATTCCGGATATGCCTGATTTGCCAAAAGGCCAGAAATATCACTCAGCATATTAAATTCTCTCAGCAGCTGAAGTGCATTTAGAAAGAAAGAAAATGAGGCATCTTCATCATTTGAAGGAAAATCTTAGCTAATTTTCTAACACTTTATATATATAAATTTATGCATCCAATTTACATATATATAAGACACTGTTTTCAGTTCACTTGATATTTGAGCGCTCTTACCTACATAATTCTATTGACAATGGAAGATCAGGAAAAAAAACAAAAAACAAAAAACAATCAGGGCTTAAGTTCATCTTTTGTTTATCTAATTCACACACTGAACAAACTTCTCAATTTACAACAGAGAATTACCAGAATCCTAGGGACTAATTAGAGACTTTTAAGGAGAACTGCCTAATTCTAGCCTCTATCAAAAAGTCAGTTGGAAAAAATAGTATTTCAGGATGATTGCCTGAAGATTGTACTATATCTACACATCTGGAGACAATTTACTTCTAAAAGGCTTACACTACCCTTACCTTAATCAAACATTTTAGTATTACGAAACAAGATTTTTGGGGAAGTCACAACTGCCAGAGGAAATGAGTACATAATATCAGGGATGTTGAGGACATTATTACTTACCATTGAATTATTACTAAGACCCCAATTAAGTCACATTTGAAAAGAGTTTGTTTTGGTAATTATTCAGTACTAGGAAAGCTTGACATTCTATGTTCCTCCCTGTGCTAGACAGAATGGCCCCTAAAAGATGTTTATTTCCTAGTTCCTAAAATCTGTGATTACATGATAATATTTTGGAAGAGAAATTTTGCAGATGTAATTAAGGTTGAGGGTTGAGGATTTTCAAGTAAAAAAATTAACCTGAAACATATGGATGGGTCCAATCTAGTCACAGGAACCTTTAAAAGCCAAGGAGTATCTGCAGCTGGAGCAGAAGAAATCTGGCAAAAGAAAAGTCAGAGAGGCTCAAAGCATGAGAAGAACTTATTAATAACATGCTGTGGCTGGTTTGAACATTAAGAGGATGAAGCAAACAAGATCACAGGTGATCTTAAGCAGCAGCGGGAGCATCTCCCAGACAATAGCAAGCCAGGATACCACAGGGACCTTGGCCAGAAAGCTTGCAAGAAACTGAATCCTGCCAACAGCCTGAATGGTCTTGGGAGCAGATTCTCTCTCAGTTTTGTGGATAAGAGCCCAGGGCTCTGTGAGACCTGGAACAGAGGAACCAGTCGAGCCCACCAAGACTTCTGACCTACAGAACTGTGAGATAATATGTTTATGTTGCTTTAAACAACTAAATCTGCGCTGGATTTGCTACAAAAGCAATAGAAAACTAACACACTGACCCACAGGAAAGAACGAGCTTCCTATTTTGGATAAGGAGCAACGTATCCCATTATAGTCTCTTTTTTGTTGTCTATAAATGTGCTCGCACCTAATTTTAAATAAGATCTTTACCTCCAGCATAGGTGTCTTTTTCATTTCATGCATCTTAATTTTTCCCCTAAATATTTTTATAGTTTAATCATGTTTGTGTTTTCATCATTTAAAAAAATTGTATTAAGCTATAATATCCTCTTTAGACATAAATGAAATATAACTGTAAAAACGTTAAATTAATTTTATGTTTTTATCCATATTTTTATCATGGTGAAATATGTAAGTAGAGTTTACAGGAATACACAAAATGCAAAGTAAAATAAATTAGGATTGTTTGTCATGAGGTCAATTGTGTTTTATAACCAACATCCATTTCCTCTGCCTTTGGTGACAGTAGACAGCAAAAATAAATATCTTGGGATTTAGCTCTCCTGCTTTACATGAGATCTTGATGGTAATGTCAGAGCATATGTATTATTACTTTAATGAAAGGAATAGCCCCTGAGCTCTCTGGAGGAACATGGTTAACGGTTAGATTCTCTGTTTTTACATACTCCATTTTAGCAGATCCATGTAGGTGAGCCTTTTCAACCCATATTCAATATTTTGCCTAGGATATTCTGGCATCGCCATCTAACTTAATGTTAACTGGCAATTTTTCTAAGCTTTATCAAAACAAAAGAAAGAGTTAAACAGAAAAGGAAGACTTTATTCAAGGGTATTGTCATAGGGAGAGGGTCTCTGTAGAGACCAGAATGCAGTATGAATTCAATTTCATTGAAACAAAGGAAAGATAGTTTTCAAAAGCTAGAGAGGGTGGTCAGAGGGAAGATCTTAGGCCATCTGTATTTGTTGACTTACATAAAGGAAAAGTAAGCTTCTCTTATCTTCACAACTTCAGGACAGGATGTAGTTTTATACCTTGAAACAAGGTGCCAGTTGAGAAAGTCAGGCTCTTACCCTCTGATGGAGTTGTATTTTCCTTGTTGAATACATTTCAAAGGGACAGTTGGTAGGTCCCTAGGAAGACATTCTTGGGTTGTAAAACTATAAAAAGGCTTTTAAAAAGATTTACATCATAAAAAGGCAGATAAATAATTTATAATTAAGAGTTTTCTCAATTTAATTTTCCAGGAAAAGGGTGGTGGTGGTGGGGGGTGGCTAGAGTCAGGAAGAAGCTTGCCTAAGGTTAAATCAAGGTGAAAGGAGGGTTAAGGCTGTCTCGGTCACTTTCAGTGGTATGTTAGAAGCATCTCCAAATGTCCTTCATTAGATGTGGAATCCTGAATCATGGATGAGTTTCCCCAATATCAATAAACTCTGCTTTACCAATTTAAAATCTGTACCCCCCCCACCATACACACACACACACACACACACACACACACACACACAAATTGGTCAAATACTTTTATGACCCATTTGCAACCATGTCTTCCTGGTGTCTGCAGGTACGTATTCAGGTTCTGCAACGCCTTTGCTGAGTAATCTCTTTCCTCCTATAAACAAAGTCCTTCCTTGCTTATCAAATCATGCTGAGACCTGATCCTAGAAATAGATATAGAACAGTGTTGTCCTCGAATCTGCGGCTTTGTCACTTTTGATCTTGTGGAAATGCACATTTATGACCCTGCCCCAACTTACTGAAGAGAAATTTCTCAGGATGGGGCCCGAGACAATTTAAACATCAGTCCAGGTGATTTTTATGCACATTAAAATTTGAGAACTGTAACTGAATGCAAGTCTACCAATCTGGCTGCCCTACACTCGAAAAGCCAGACTCCAGAGACAAGTGTTGGTGATAGGAAAAGCAGGTTTATTCAAGAGCTAGCACCCTGAGAAGATGGTGGTCTATTGCCTCAAAGACCATGTCAAATTTCTTAGGCTGGCTGAACAATTTTAAAAGGAAAAAATTGGGGGGAAACTAAATGCAGGGGCTGGCTTCGTGCAGGTGAGCATATTTTGTTCCCACAGTTATCTTCACTAGTGGCCACCTGGAGGTCTGGCTGGTGTCAGCTACACAGCAACAGAATTGAAGGTTAACTGTTCAGCCTTTTTCTCCAGTAAGGGTAGGGGGTCTTGCAATGTTAGTTTCAGAGTTATTTGTTCAAGGCCAGTTTCTAGGGATTCTTAAACAAGCATACCATTAGGCATTGCTGAAGAGTTATTAGTTAGCTTTAAGATGGAGTGACTGTTAACTGTTATCGAACTGCTAGTCTTAGAAAAATAAGAGCATATGAAGATAAATATTGAGGGCAAGCAGCATCTTTTAATTTATCCACTTTAGGTGAGGTCTTTGCATCTTTTCCACATAAAGGTGGCCTATGTTCTATAGTAAAGAGAAGGGGAACACTTTCGTTGCCTAGAGAGATTCAAACAAATCTGTGAGTTCAGGTTTCTCAAGAGCATCTGCTTAGATATCCCTGTCACAAGTCTCAGAGTCTCACATCTTCCATATCAAAATGAAAGCTTTAGCATAAAGTATTCCTCCAGAATTTGCCTACTTTCATAAATGGATAATTTTTAGGAAGACAGTCTCTTTACATAGAGCGTCAGTGGCATACTCTGAGGTGATAGTTGGCTTATCTGAGCCTGCCGTTTTTTATTCTTTTAGGGCTTTAACTTCAGTTAGTATCTTCAAACTACCTCATCAATCCCTATAATTACTTATAATTGCCATTTGTTACAGTATTTCTTAAATACTACAGTGATTATACAGCGTAGGAGGAACTCTTCTACCTTTACCCCATCCAAATCATAATGTGTGATGGTCTTAGTACTTCAGATATTTTATTATGCTAAGAGTTCTCACTCCCTAACTTATCACCATCGTTAGCCAAAGAATCATCCAGTACTGGAATCCCATAATGAATATGTTTGCTAGTAACCCACCTGCAGTACCAACTCTTTAAGTTTTGATTAACCCAAAATCAACCCTGAGAAAGGAATACAAGCACAAATAGTTTATTAGGAAATAATCTAGGAAATTGAAATAGTTGTGTGGAAAAGTTAGAATACCAAAAAATAGAAATATTATAATACATTAGACTATTAAAGTAGGAGACTATGAGACAAAGCTAAGACCAGACACAGGGGCTTGATCGGGTTCATATGTTAAAATACACAACTGTTAAACAGAAGCTAACCAAAGGGGCTGATAACCACAGGGACTGGCTTTGGCTTGTCAGCTATCTCTGTCGCTTTACGTGAACTTTGGCTAATTATAATATCATTTACATTGTGGTTTTAAATTTTTTCTGCCCTTGAAATCACCGTTACAGTTCCTAGACAACCACATAAAGTATAAAAATCAGAGGGAATTGAATTCTAGTACTTATTACCCAAATCCTTAATAAAAGCCAACCTCTTGGCCTTGAATATTCCTCCCCTCAATTAGTACAACTACAAAAGATCTAAAACCACTTCCTCCTAGTGCAGCTGCTATCTTTCAAGCCTGCCTGCTCTCTTTCCAGAGAGTGTCTTTTCGTTTTCAATAAAAGCTGTTAGTTGATTGGCTTATCTGGTGCGTCCTGAAATTCTTTTCCCTACAAACACCAAGAATTTGGAAAAACCTCCACTTGGAGGCTGATAACAAGATCAATTGAAGTTTGGCTATCTATTTAATTAGTTCTTTTCCTCTACATCAGGAGTTAAAAAACTTTTCCTGGGAAGAGCCAGGTAGTAAATGCTTTAGGTTTTTCAGGCCCTATTATCCTACAATAATCTTACAATGACATACTTTGTCATTGCAGCACAAAAGCAGCTATGGCGAATGTGGTGCTGAATGAGCATGGATGTGTTCCAGTGACGTATTATTTGTAAAACAGGGGCTGGGCTGGATTTGGCTCAGAGGCCATACTTTACCAACTTGTACTCCATATTGTGACATGAGGGCAAGGATCATAATTTTATAATATGACATAAGTATCTGGCCAATCGTCTACACGTAGATAATATTTATAGAGCAAATAAATAAAAGTTTTAATATAATATTTATGGGTGATGTGGATGTTGACATTGAGATGCTCTTTTCTCTTGCCTGCTCCAGTGAACTTGAAAATATGGGTACATTTTAAAATTTGAGCTTAAAGCTAAAACCCAATATTGAATTATACATAGTTATCTTTAAACCAGAGTAGCAATGTGCCATCCAAACAAGCTGGGCCGTAACCTAAATTTGCTCTATTGCCTCTGATAAAGAAATATTACTTCCCTCAATAGGTCGATTGTAAATAAAGGAAAAGTAGAGGAAGCAGAGAGAGAGAGACAAACTTTGACTGAATAACATAACTCTATCCAAGACAGAAAAGTGCAGCTTCAAGAATTTGGCTTCATTTCCCCCATGAAAGGCAGAACGCTATTGTGGAAAGCCTCCTTAATCAATCATAAATTTTCCCAGATATTTTACCTAATTCTTCCTTGTTCTTATTCTTTGTTCTCCTATGTACTTTAGGTGGAAAATATTTGTATAAAATGTATTGTGACACCATTCATATTAACTTCAATTTATGCATAACTAAACACTATACTAAATAAGGACACAGCCTTGGACGGTATGTTTATAAAGAAAAGCGACATAAATTCTGCATATAGTGGAAAAGAGGATGGTTAGAAGGGGGTTTCAAGGGATGATATATCCATTTATTAAACAGTAACTGTGTACACAAGTATTCCTTTTATTTTATTAGCACTTTACACTCTGTTACAAATGTTGCTTTGCATACAATTACTGTACTATGGGAAAAGTGCTTGCCTAAGGGTTTTATATCTTGCCTTCTTGGAAGTCTTTTTGAGGAATGTATAATCCCTTTCATAATTAATCCAAACAGTGCTCAGAATGTCAGAATGAAGCCTTTTCATGTGTATATTAGCATCACTCTTAGTTATTAGATACATGAAGGGAATTAAATAATTCTTTTTCTCAAAATATGTAGAATATATCTAGTTCTAGATTTTAGCCCTTTCTTCAACTGGACTATGATGTATTGCTCCTCTTCCTTTCTGGTTGATGTGATAATTTTAACAATGTTATGACTTGTAAATTCTAAGTCAGTACCTGCTCCTGGCATCATGTACACAAAAGGCAACATAGTAAAATTTAAAGCACAAACATTTAAAATTTATAACTTCTTGATTTATCTCATATTAAAAATTATTTTTGTTACTCTTTTCCTTATATAAGTAATATAAAACATCAGCATTCCATTGATGAAATGTTCTTTATAGTAATTTAAATAATAACTGCATACAATCATGTGCTCTATGTATTCTCCCTTGCAGTAAAAAAATGGCATTGACTGTAATTACAAAAATTAATGACCTTGCATTAGTGTAGCTTTAAATCAAGCAAAGCCTGCAAATTATTTTAATTGCAGCATCCAGTTAAAATATTTTGGTCAATGAGCCTTTACAAATTGTATTAAAATGTGCAAAAAATAATTTTGCTGTGCTATATATCATGCTAAGTCACATTTATGATGGCTGAATTTATAATACGATCTTTCTCTTAACCTTTTCTTCTAGAATTATACATTTATTTATTGACTTTGAATCTAAAAAGACAACATAGTAGCAGACTCTTTTGGCACTGATGAAGTGAAAACATTGTAAAAAAAAATCTTTTCCTTCTCATATACCTAACATGGTTTCCAGTTACTAGGTAAGACTGTTCTCTCTGTCTGTATTAATTTTTTTATTATTGAGTAGCAAATTACCATATTTAGCAGTTTTAAAAAGCACACATTTATTACCTCATAGTTTCTATGCATAAGGAGTCTAGTACATTTTAGCTCATCTTTCATTCAGGGTACCACAAAGTTAAGATCAAGATATCAGTTGGGCCATCTTACCTTCTAGTATTTGAGGTCGTCTTCCAGGCTCACATGATTGTTGGCAGAACAGAATTCAGTTATCTAGCTAAAGGATTGAGGTCCCCATTTTCTCGTTCCCTGTCATCCAGAGGAAGCTTGCAGCTCCTGGAGGTCTCCTGTAGTCCCTTGCCATGTGGCCCAGGACAAGGCAGCTTACTTCCTCAAAACTTCACCAGGAAACATCTCTCTGCAATCAGTTAAAACAGTGTCTTAGATAACATAACTCCCACGATCATGGGAGAGTGTCTCTCATGTCATAGTTACAGACCCAATGTCTACTCAAAGGTAGAGTATATAGGCCAGGGGCAGGAATTGTGAGGGCCACTATATAATTCTGCCAACCATATTGCCCCAATATGTTTCAGCAACAAACAGAAAATGGTCTCTCCCTGGTTTCAAGAATATAATTTCTTGTCACGGTTAGTCCACAACCACTAAACTAAAAATTGGTTAGCCTTTACACTTGATTGAGATTAAGATTACAACTGTTAGTATGGTCCTTTATGGTTTATGAAGAAACAGAAGGGTTGAATAAAAATTTCTGAGAATTTCTATTCATGAAAAAATTTTTTATTTATTAAATTTCTTAATATTCAGCGTGAACCATCTCCTAATACCTGGTATCATGTTTTTTCATGAAGTCGCATAGATAATCATTGCTTATGAATTAGAGAACATATAGCCATGGCCCCATATAGTTTTGAACTGTCAAAATTGTAAAAGTGAAATTATCAAATATTTAGAGCGATTTTCACCTCATCACTACATCTCAAAATCTCCTTCAGTCACCTCAAGGTTAATAAATGTTTGATAATCTTGAAAAAATTTGAGAAATGTATTGAAAACTTTCACAACACAAATCTTATTTCTGACATAAAGGAGGTAGTACATTAGACCAACCAAATGACAACCAAGTTAGCAGATAGTAAAGGTCAAAAGCAGAGAAATATCTCCTTTAATCTGTTTCTACCTGAATACGTAATTCATTTGATAATGTTACAAATGTAACCAGATCTAGCCAAGGACATTTTTATCAAGTGTGATAAATTGTGTTTGACCTATTGGTCCCACCCACTGAATATTTAACTTCATGTATTTCGGTAACTTCTCTGATAATCAACCACCTGGGCAACATTTGCAGTCTTTCAAGTTGTCATTTTGGGATATGAATTAGTGTTAGCACACACATAAATCATGGTAGCAAGCCAAGAGGAACTGAAGCAGAGTGTCATTGCCTTTAAAACAGTTACACCACCAATAAACACAAGGGATTCATTAATTTCATTAAAATGCATAGATTCTACTTCTAACTTATTTAAATTTTACTATTGTCTGTTTTGTAACATTACATCAAAATCACTGTTTCTGAAACTAAAATCATTGTTGTTAAAAGTAAAGGATTGCCATCATAAACAAACCAAAGTGTGTGATAATGAAACTAAAGAACACTCAATAATGAGAACTACACATTTTGGAATATCAAATTATTGAAAAGTAAGAGTGATTATAATTATAGTCTGATGCTGTTATGTCATTTTTTTTCAGAGACTTTGAACCAACATCTTCAGGGATTAAAAGCAGTACTGAAAAAGATGGAATAGCATCTTATTCATTTCATGCCATTACAAAAACTTGTCAAACTCATTTTGAAATTCTGTGTCCTCTGGAGATATAAATTTTTGAAATAAGTAACTTAATAGTGCCTATAACGATATTTTCTAGCTTCCTCAGAGAACTATAGTAACACTTTAAATATAATTATTAGACTGTCTTCATAGTACTAGATTATTCTATACCTCTCTTCTATACCTCTGTTCAAGACAATCCATACTCCAATTTGATTTTTTATCTAGTGAACATCATGAATATCTACATTTAAATAAGTAAAATAACTCTATCAGATCTCACTTAATTTTGTAATTTTACTTAAGAAGATTAAGTAAAATTGGATCTAAAAGTTTTCTGCATTTATTTTTTTAATAAACAGCTAAATCTAGATGGTTTTTAATGAATACCTATTTTTAAAATTTTACTAGTATTTCTTCAAAGCATTATATCTATTTTAATAAAATTAAATAATCAAGGATGTCACTTAACATGAGTTTTAATGAGGTTGAAAATAAGAATCCTCTTATTTCAAATGTTCCATGTTAATAGAAGTCTTCACTAACAATCTTGTCTAAAGTGGCCTCTTTTAGTTACTTACAAGTTGATCTTACTAATTTATCCCAAAGCATTCATCACAATTTGTGATTATTTGGATTATCTATGACTGATTGTTTACATATGCATTTATTTATGTTTCCACTGGACTGTCATTTTCTATTGACTGTAATTATTATTGGAAACACTGCTGTATACGTATGGGAATGACTGTCCACTGGACTCTCAACCCCATTCCACCATCCACCACCTTTTGTGTGTTTGTGTGTGTGTGTACAAAACATTAGGAAGCCTTCTTAACTATCCTAATATCAAATGTGTATCTATTCTTATTTCAAAAAAGTCAACAGGATGCTAAATTATAATATAAAAGAAATCAAAGTAATCAATAATAATATATATATTTTAATATGTAAATACATTCCATTTGTCACAGTAGACTACAATAGGCATATAATATATAGTGAAGGAGTGAGATTTCTTGCCAAGATTGCAATAGCCAAACACCAATCCAACTGTGTTTTATTGAAAGCTCAATTATGGTAGTGCTATGGTTATTAATACTTGACAAAGCTCTGAACAAATCACAGACCAATTATACCTCAATTTATTGGTAACTACACTTCTAAGAAAAACTCTACATAATGGAAGCATAATATATGTTTTATTTTTTGTTTATTTTTTAATTGAGACAAGTTACAAAAGTAAAGGCATCAACCTTTAGTCTACATTTTGATGGAATTTTATGTGTGTATACACTTGGGTATTCATCCTCCAGGAGAAGATATATATCAATCCAAATACCCTGCTCCCTAGTGTCTTTCTGGAGTACCTATCACTCCAAATATAAACACTATTCTAACTCCTAACACCACAGATTAGTTGCGCCTGTCATCTTTTGTATATGACATACCAGTTTAACATTACATCTATGTAATTTATTCATTTTGTTATGAGTCTTTATGGTTTCCCATTGTTATTGCTATATTATATTCCACTGCATGAAATTACCACAACATATTGACCCATTGATGGTTATTCATTGTTTCCAGTTTTTAGCCCTTAAACATAATGCTGTTATAAATATTTTTGTATATGTCTTTTAATAAGCATAAACACATAAATTTTGAGTGAAATTGAATTTCTGGTTTGTAGGGTATAAGTATTCTTAACTTTAGAAAATACTGCCAAAATAATTTACCAAGTGCCTGTGCCAATTTACACTTCCACGGCAATCTGAGAAATTCTGTTTGTCCAATATTCTAGCTAACATTTGCTATGTCATCTCTTATTATTTCCAGCCATTCTGGTGGAGTATACTAACATCTCAGTGTTTTGCTTGCTTTGAAATATTGTTTGTCAGTCTTGGCTTGCCCTTTCACTTTCTTAATCCCTTTCACTTGATGAACAGGAGTTCTTAATTTTAATGAAGTCTAATTTATCATTTGAAAAATTTGTAATGGTTCGTTTTGCTGCAGAATTACAGAATTCTTTGCCTATTGCAAAGTCATTAAAATATTCTCATATGTTTTGATATAGAAACATTATTATTTTACCTTTTATCCTTATGTTTATAATTTATCATAACTTAATTAGTCTGTACTGTGTGATGTAGAGGTCAAATTTAATATTTTCATGAGTATCCCGATATTGACCTAGCAATATTTATGGTAAAGATTATGCTTTCCTTACAGAATGAACTCTTCATTCTTTTGTAGGTCTACCTTTGAACCAATACTGCTCTCTCAATTTGTATACATTTTAAAAATATGCAACAAAAGACATAACTAATAAGGCAATAATGCACAAAAATGTAATTACAAAAATATATTCAATTAATCAAAAGAAGACCGAAAAAGATTAAAAGGACTGAATTACAGATGGCACAAATAGAAAATAAATGTGAGATGGCAGACTTAACTCCACCATATTGATAATTTTAATACATTTAAAGGCAGACATTGCCTGATTAGATCAAAAAAGAATGATCCAACCATAGGTTGCCTACTAGAAATACATTTTAAATATTGAAGACATAGATAAAAAGATGAAACTAGATAATGCTATGAAAATACTGATCAAAAGATAGTTGGAATGTTTCAATTTATATCAGAGAAAGTAAAAGAAAAGGAAATGTTCCATAATGATAAGTGAACACATTAATCCAAAGGATCTAAATTTGGACCACCTAGAGGACACCGAACAATAGAGCTTCAAAAACGTCACAGAATGAAGAGTAGCTCAGAAAAAGAATTAGCAAATTTTTATTGATGAAAGTTTCACAAAATCTAGACAGTGTATTATTTTGTTACACTCTTTTAAATTTATTTATCCATTAGTAAGAGTATACCTATGTTTGGAAAACATTTGTGTCACTCATGTTACCAACACTAAACAGAAAGCCTGGTTACATTAGGAAATTTTATTTTTGAAAGGTAATAATTACAAAGGTGTAGATGTTATGTAGGGGAACAAAAAGAGAGTAGACAGCCGAAGGCGGAAGTTGTTAGCGCCTTTAGCTTGAAGAGATGAGGAAACGGAGCAGCTACTGGAAAACCAGAGAAAGTCATGATCAGATCTTACAGAGAGAAGTGGTAATATTTCATTGATGGATGCAACAAACTCAAGATGATGACTCACAAAAGTAGCCAGGGGTAGACACATCCTTACTTGCCTCAATTTCCAACCTCCTCCTTTCACTTCCTACCCTCTTAAAATTTTCCTCCAGCATTCTCCATTCACCAAAACCTGCTAAAAGCCAGAGCACGCAGGAGATTAAATCAGTGTTCTGTGCAGAGAGCAGGCACAACAGGAAAAAGATTATATCTGTTGGTATAAGTAGAAAACTTACAGCATGGTGCTCATAAAAAGAAAACATTTTTTTACAAGTTTATTTCAATCTCTGTGTTATGGTTGAAATGTACCTCAAAAATTTCTTGTGTTGAAGTCTCAGTCTTCAATGTGACGTTTTTTGGAAATAGGGTCATTGCAAACATTATTGGCTAGGATAAAGACATATAGGAGAAGGGTGGGCCCATAAGACTGATGTCCATATAAAAAGAGGAAATTTGGACACAGACACACAAATAGGGAGAATACCGTGTAAAGACTGAGTCATGCTGCCACAAGCCAAAGAACTATGAGAAACTAGAAGAGAGGTCTGGACCAGATCTTTCCCTGGCATCTAAGAGAGAGCTTGGTCCTTCTAGCACCTTGATCTTAGACTAGAATTTAAAGTTTAACGTATTTTCCTCCATAAAATAGAGCACAGAACTATGTGATATGTAATAATTGGGACACATATAGTATTGTGCAATTACATGGTAGAGAATTATTTACAAATTCTGGACTGAGGGAATTTAATCATGAGGCTGTTTGGACATCGTGATAGTTTAGTGTTAAGTGTCTATGTGGCTAGGCCATAGTACCCAGATATTTAAGAAAACACTAATCCAGGTATTGCTAGGAAGTTATTCCGTAGATATGGCTAACTACTATGATCCAATGACTTTAATTAAAACAATTGCATTCAAGAATGTAGGTGAATCGCTTCTCGGCCTTTTGGCTAAGATCAAGTGTGAAGAATGTAGGTGAGCTTCATCTAATCAGTTTAAAGGCCTTAAGAATGAAAAACTGAGTTGCCTGGGGAGGAAAACTTCTGCCTCAAAACAGCAGCATTGGGC
>CAUYSK010080125.1:0-17471 GCA_963575035.1 Avahi laniger | reverse complement strand
TCATTTGCCGGGGCTAGAGTGCCATGGCTAGAGTGCTGTGGCGTCAGCCTAGCTGACAGCAACCTCAAACTCCTGGGCTGAAGCGATGCTACTGCCTCAGCCTCCCGAGTAGCTGGGACTACAGACATGCGCCACCATGCCCGGCTAATTTTTTCTATATATTTTTAGTTGTCCGATTAATTTCTTTTTAATTTTAGTAGAGACGGGGTCTCGCTCTTGCTCAGGCTGGTCTCGAACTCCTGAGCTCAAACAATCCTGCCTCCTCGGCCTCCCAGAGAGCTAGGATTACAGGCGTGAGCCACCACGCCCAGCCTGCCATACTCTTTTAATGTTTTAAAAATGATGTTATATTTTTAAAAAATATACAGGTGTATAAAGAAGAAAAAAATAGCTCATAATCCCATGGCCCAGGTATTCCCAGTTGATTTTTTTAAAAAGGTAGTTAGAAAATTTAAGCTGTCTAGAAAGATATAAAGGCTCTTTCTCAGTCCCTCTGAAAGAAAACCATTGTGGGAAGTTTCTTGTGATTCCTACCAGGAAAAAAAGTTCCATGTTGTCCATACAGGTTTGTATTCTTCAAGCAGGCTGTCCTTCCACATGGTAAAATGTCTCTGTGCTCCACAGCAGCCATCCGGACAGATCATGTCATCTATTTTAGCAACTGCGGAGAATATTTTGTGGATATGCATGATTCAACTTGTCTCCTATTGGTGGACATTTAGGCTATTTGTAATTTTGGGATATTACACAATTTTGGTAAAACTATGCCAAATTTCTCTTCAAAAACATGCAATTTGTATATAATAGTGTTTGAGAGTGTGTTTCTGCCTTGTGGGCTCTTCCCATTGAGTAGCATTTTGGTGAGAATTCTGCTAAAACTCCTCTTCAAAAAACTCTTATCAATTTATATACGATACTATGTGTGAGCATGTGTTTCTGAACTGTGGGCTTTTCCAAATGAATAGCTTTTTTGGGTCATTTTGGTTGTCCATGTTTCCCAATCAGAAGCAGCCACTGTTTTAGGCTTTCCGTGGTCACTGTAGGCTCCTCTGTTTTGATCAGTTTGGACAGGCAGCATATCAGAGAAACAGCTCCCGTCACGGGCGTCCATTGCAGAAATGGCCAGGGGAGGCATCACTCTGGGCATCTTGTTTAGCTTCAGGCTGCACAGGGACTAGAAGCAGGCTGTGGAGAGACACAGGTAGCCAGGTCTAAGGTTGATTTTTTTTTTTTTTTTTTCTCCCCATCAACTGAAATGGTGGTACCTGGTGCCAGTGTTTTCTTCCAGCTGTTAAATACTTAGAGCCTGCTGTATACAATTCAGAGACCTTCCTCTGTTTGGAGTTTTTCCATACATAGCCCCTTTGGAGATTTCTAAGGCTCACATTTTGCAGCCCTTGGTGGTTTTGTTTCTGTTAACAATTTGATGTGGAATTTATTTGCAGGCTGCCTCTTTTGCGTCTCCTGGTGATGGCTGTTGTGCGCATCTGCTTACTTCCCTGCTCAACCTCTTGGCCTCTGCCCGCCGCCCCCCTCCCCCCCAGCTTTTCCAGGAGATCACACCTAGTGGATGTAGTGACTGCAGAAATGAAGCACCTGGAAATGCCTGAGTGGTGTTGCATCAGGCTAGGCTGGGGAATTTTTGCTGTGCTCTGGCAAGATGAGTGCCCAGAGGAGACATAGTTTGGAATCACACTACTCTGGCCCCCATGGGTGGTTATTGTTAACTTGAACCTAGGGAGAGTTCACTGGGAGAGTTGGGAATGCCGTGCCCTCCTGCTGCTCCTCCTGGTGGAGAATAGCTCCCTGTGGCAGGTGCCAGGTGCACAGCGCGGCACTGCACGTCGGAGGCAGGTGCTAGGTGCACAGTGCGGCACTGCGCGTTGGAGGCAGGTGCTAGATGCACAGTACAGCACTGCTTGTTGGAAGCTCGGCTTTGGGGTCAGCTGCCTTCAAATGCGTGTTCTACCATTTATAAGCAGGGTGACCTGGAGCCAGTTATTTAGTCTTTTTGAATCTCCATTCTCTTTCTCTGCAAAGTGTGGTAGTAACACCTTCATAGAATTGGGGGGAGATTCAGAGGGTCACGTGCCAAAGTGTTTATAAGGTACCTGGCACAAGGCAAGCAGGCTCCCAGTAAACAGTGGCTATTAATGGCTCCCGGAGTCAACACTACCAGGGCCTGGGGTTTGGAGTAGGGAGGCTTATACACTTGGGGCTCATTTGTTTACTATATGTTGGGGCTTCTAATTGTGTGCTAAGCCCTGTGCTACATGCTAAAAATTGCAGACCCAAATCAAGTAGCCCATGCCGTCACCTCCAAGAGCTCAGACACCTTAACCAACAAGGGCCTCCCTGTGGGCCGGGTGCATTGGAGCTCTTTCTGGCATTCAGTTCATCTCTCCAAGTTAAACACTACTGTGACATCTTTTTCAGCTAACCAGGGCATTTGGATCACTGATCGCGGCCCTGTGCTGAGTGTGTTCTGTTCTGGGAGAGTTTTACGTAAATGTATTGGAAGGAATGAAGGTAGGCAGGTTAAGGCAGCTCGCTGGAGGATCTGCAGTTTAGCCAGCTGCAGCTCTGACTGGGCCTGGGCAGTCAGGAGTGTTCCTTTTGACCACTTAACACCTACCTACCTGGGACTGTGAATGCATAATCTCTTTTACTCTCAAGCCTCACTTTTCTTGTCTGCCAAATGGGGTAGAACCTGTCTGGCAGCATTGCTGTAGCATTGCTGTTGAGTAATTCCTGGGATGCAGTTAGCTCGGAGCAGGGAACCCAGTCAGCTCAGGGACCGTGTAAGTAAGGTGTTGAGTCTATGTCGCTCAGTTTACTGAGACCTTAAAAACAATTTAACAGTTACAATGCAGGCTAGTTACAAAAAATCCAAACGCTCCAGAAGCGCACAAAATAGAAAATGAAAGTCAGTCCTTCCTCCCTGCCGTTGTTCCTTTTTAGTATCAAGAGATGACTGCTGTCTTGAAAAGAATTTTTTTCAACTAATGGGAATATTTACTTATATATATAAATTCTAAACCTGAAATGACCATTGGAAGACGGGAGATGTGAGTGTTTATAGGTGCGCCTTAGCGTAAGTAAAGGACCTTTCACATGCAGTTTCCCAGCACCATCACTTCAGCCCTTTCTGGTGTGTTGGGGGGGTGTAATTCTTTGCACACCTGGACAAATCATAACATCATATCGATAAAATTCAGCAGTGGCGAGTAGTAGGTTTAATTAACAAATGCTGCTCTCCAAAGATCCCAAAGCTTTATGATTTGGTATCCACATGGGGAGGTTGGGGGGGATGGGAGAGATGGGCCCCGTGCCTTGTGATAAGAGCTTGTTAGGGTAGTGAGGCCGTTCAGTCTGGCTTTTTGGGAGTTTGGAGGAGACAGTGGGGGAGGGGGTAAGGTTGTTGTGAGACGTGCATAAGGGTCGTCATAACATTTGCTTATTATGAATAGTAAATGAGTAAAGGCAGTATATTTGCAGTGAGGGCACGTGTTCCTCTTTATGCCTTGCTGAAATCACAGACGGGCATGCCTTTGACTACCCCTGGGGAACAGCTGGCCCTTATTTTGTGTTCTCCCTGTTACTTTGTTCCTTCAAACCTAGCCAGATCTGATCAGTGGCCCAGTGTTGGTAATTGTCCTGGGTTTCCTCCAGCGTCCGAGACTTGGAGAAGAAATGGTGTGTGGGTTCCAAGTGTAGTCTTTTGGGTGTTGTTGAAGATCATTTAGATCAACTTTTAGCTCCCCCCATCAGTATCTTTGGATTTATGTATTTTCATCAAAGAGAAGGTGCGTCTGTGGGGGTTGAGCTGTTGATGAACCATCTCTGTGTAGACACACGCCCCAGGGCATGTGGCTCTGCTCTGAGGAGATGTGGTCCGGTGAGAACAGCAGGACCTTGGCCTGTTTCACAGCTGAGCCTCCATTTCCTCGTGTGCAGCTAGGACGATAGTAAGGACGCCCCGTGAATGGCTGTTAGGATTCTCTGCACAGCCACGATGGTTGCTCAGGCAGCCTGATGGAGTGTGTCCTCACTCAGGTTGAGGGCGGCATTATTTCAGTGTTGGAGTGGTTTGTTGCTAAGGAGTCTCCTCTGGAGCTTCTGGTGACAGTCACTGTTGGCTCTTTTCTGCTTCCAGCTGAACTGTGGGATGCCACAGTTTGAGGAGGGTGGGAAGAGGAAGGTGGGGTTTTTTTGTTTGTTTTTAGTGAGTAGGTGCTATGCCCCTGTGGGCATTCATTGCTAAAGGGCATCTGACTCCCAGTAATTTACCTGCCATTGGTTTCTCTGGGCAGGGTTGCAGTTCTCGATTCCTTTCTTTCCTTTCTTCCTGCCTTTCGTTTCTTGGACACAAACTAAAAATGTGCTTCATTGAAATGCCAGGTGGTACAGAAATATTGGCCCAAGCATGCATGTACTAGAGTGTTGGTTGTAGCTTTGTCATAGTACACAGTGGAAATAGTTTACACGTCTGTGGGACAAGGGGTAAATAAGATATGATGCAGCGGATGTGTTGGAATGCTCTGCAGGTATTAGAAAGAATGAGATAGGTTGCTATGTATTTTCTTAGAAAGATGACCACAGCGTATTAAGAGAAGAACCCAAGTTGCAGCATACGTAACGTAGTAGCTTTCCACATTTGTAAAATAAAAATCGAAGACCATAACTCTGCTTATAGGTTTATGTAAGCAGAATAAGGTAGGGAAGATATCCATAAGTTTAACAGTAGTTAATTTTTGAGTTGGATTGTTTTTTAGTATCATTTGTTATACTGAATGTGTATTAGTAACATAGATAGCTAATTGCAAAAGTAACTCATGCAAGTTTTAAAACAGACATGCCTGTGTGTAGGGGGCAGGGCTGGGCCCGGCAGCTGTCTCTGTCCTGGCACGAGCTCAGGCTGTGATGAGGCAGGAGCTTCACAAGGCTTTGTGTCACTCAGACCTGTCCAGAGCACCCTGGCTTCTGGAGCTGGGGCCTGATGCTTCATGTGAATTTAACCCGTTCAGTCATTGGTCTCTGTTTATGTGTCAGTGGCCTTCGGAAACGGCTTTGTTGATCTGGTTAGAAGGAAAAATCCAATATCAATGCTGTCTCCGGGTTCTGTTTCCTGCTAAATCAGGTTTACAATAAAGAATTTAGATTTTGGTTGCATTTGCAAAGTACTTCTTGTTTGCTAATTTGTCATTATTTGGAGGTGGAAAAGGAAGGCGAAACTGAAGTAGAGCTATGTACTTTATCTTTTTCTCTTATGTGCCGCCTAGGTCCTTGTTAAATTTTGATGCTGGGAAGGGAGGCCTTTGTGTAGCACATCTGCCCAGCTGTTCATTCCTAGCTGTTTATTGAAATCGAAGTTGTCTTTTTTCCCCCCAGTTGCTAAATTAACTGCATATTCAAAAGGGGAGGTAGACAGTAACTCCTTGCAGACTGTAAATGAGATTTTAGCCAGAGTCCCGCAGGCCCGAGCCTGTCTGTCCGCCCATGAGCTCAGGACAGACCCCTGTGGTGAGGAGCCTGGAGCTGGCAGGGCTTCTGGGGGAATGGAATGTTCTATCAGTAAAGACCCCCTCCCAGGCCATGCCTGCACTTCACTTTGACCTCAGGCCCCGGGAGCACTGGGGGCATTGTGGTCATTCTCTGGGGCCCATGGCCTCACAGTCACAGTAGCAGACTTTGTTCCTCCAGTGCCCGACACTTCCAGAGTAGATCTGGATGTCAGATTGACCTGGCTTCAAGTTCAGGGTTTTTGACTCCCTAACTGGATGATAGTGACCTTGGGTCAGTCATTGAACCTTGCTAAGCCTTAGTGTCTTGTCTATAAAATGGGAATACTAGTACCTTTCTCTGAGTGGTTATCTATTTTATTTGTTGTTTCACAGGAATCTTTTTTTTTTTTTTTTGGTGAAGCAGTCTTGTTCTTTTGTCCCTGCTACAGTGCAGTGGCATCATAATAGCTCTCTGCAGCCTCCAACTTCTAGGCTCAAGCAATCCTCCTACCTCAGCTTCCTGAGTAGCTAGCTGGGACTACAGGAGCACCACCATGCCTGGCTAATTTTTCTTATTTTTATTTTTTATTTTTTTGGTAGAGATGGGGTCTTACTAAGTTGCCCAAGCTGGTCTTGAACTCCTGGCCTCAAGCAATCCTCCTGCCTCAGCTTCCCAAAGTGCCAGGATTACAAGCTGTAAGCCACTGCACCCAGCCAGAACTATTTTTTAAATTCAGTTTTATTCAGATGTATTCATTAAACTACTTTTGGCTTTTTTGTTGTTTCTGCTTTCCTTCACATTTGATTGTGTCTTTTTTCCTGACTTCTTAAATTGGATGCTTTTAATTTAATTTCATTCTTTTCTGTTGGTAATTTACAGAATTTAGATTATTATATTTGTGAGACAAATTTACATTTTTTTTTTTGAGACAGAGTCTCACTCTGTGCCTGGGCTAGAGTGCTGTGGCATCAGCCTAGCTCACAGCAACCTCAAACTTCTGGGCTCAAGCGGTCCTCCTGCCTCAGCCTCCCGAGCAGCTGGGACTACAGGCATGTGCCACCATGCCCGGCTAGTTTTTTCTATGCATATATTTTTAGTTGTCCAGCTAATTTCTTTCTATTTTTAGTAGAGATGGGGTCTCGCTCTCACTCAGGCTGGTCTCGAACTTCTGAGCTCAAGTGATCCGCCGACCTCAGCCTCCCAGAGTGCTAGGATTACAGGCGTGAGCCACCGCCTGGCCCAAATTTATTTTTGTTTTAAAAGTTTTGTTATATAGTGTTCTTTTTTTATTTGTGCTATTTTCCAGATCTGCTGCAGCTGCAATTTGGAATTCCACTTTGATTCAAAAATTTTTCAATAGAATTTTCAGTTTCCCAACTGTTAGAGTTATTTTTATTTCTACCTTAATTATATCTCGTTTTATTGCACTGTGGTCAGAGATTTTTGCTTTTCAGAATTTTGGATTTTTCCTTAAAGTAATATATAGTCATTTTTTGAACATGTTTGCCAATCCACCTGGATCTATTTAGTCTTCCCCATTTTGAGAGGGTTTGATCTACCAAGGTGTAGAAATTTATGTTATTTCTAATGTTTTGTTTTTATGATGATTTTTTTCATCTTAAAATTAACTCTGTACATACAGATTCATATCAGTTGTGTTCTTATTGTGGGTGGTGCGCTGGCCACTGCTGTCTTTGTTCTGCTGCCTACTCTTTTGTGTCTGGCTTCTTTGATTCAACATTATATTTGTGAGTGTCATCCATGTGATTGTGTGTGTGTGTGTGTTCTCATTATTGAATAGTATTCCGTTATATGCACATAATAGTCATCCATTCTAGTGGTGATTGATAGACTTTGAGCTTATTTCTCTTTAGCTCTTCCAAACAGTGCTGCTATTAATGTTCTTATACATGTCCTTTGACGTGCGTGTGTACGTGCTCTGTTGGGCACGTACCTAGGAATGGAGTTCCTGGGCCAGGGGTAGGAGTAAGGCAGCTTTAGTGGCCGGCTGCCATCCTCCAGTGATTGTACAGCGGGCACACCCGCTATCAGCTGGCGCTGCACTTACCAACGTTTTATATTGTAAAGACGTTGCTTCTCCCCATATTGATCTCTAGATTCCATGTAATTCCTCCAGGAATAATCCCAGCAGGCTTTTCTTTTGTTGTTGTTTGGAAATTGACAAAAAATTCATACTGAAATTTTTATGAAAATGCAAAATGGCAAAGAGTAATCAAAACATTCTTGAAGAGCAAGGTGAAGGACGTAATCTACCAGATACCAAGACTTTATAAAAGCTACAGTAATTAGAGCAGTGCAGTGTTGACAGAGGGTAGACAAATGGGCTGATGGAATGGAACAGTCTTGAAACAGACTGCACATCGGTTGTCACTTAATTTATGACAAAGGTGCCACGTGACAAAAGGAAAAGATGACCTTTTCAGAAAAGGTGCTGGATCCTCTATATGGGAGAAAGTGAATTTTCTATCAAATGTTATCCACAAATCAGTAAACATGAAAGGTAAAACAATTAAGCTTGCAGAAGAAAACATAGGAGAATATCTTTATGATTTTGGGAAAAGCAAAAGTCCTTACATAAGACATAGAAAACACTAAACAAAATAGAAAAAGTAGTAAATCGGGCCGGGCGCGGTGGCTCATGCCTGTAATCCTAGCACTGTGGGAGGCCGAGGCGGGCGGATTGTTTGAGCTCAGAAGTTCAAGACCAGCCTGAGTAAGAGTGAGACCCTGTCTGTACTGAAAATAGAAAGAAATTAATTGGACAACTAAAAATATATAGAAAAAAACTAGCCGGACATGGTGGCTCATGCCTGTAGTCCCAGCTACTCGGGAGGCTGAGGCAGGAGGATCGCTTGAACCCAGGAGTGTGAGGTTGCTGTGAGCTAGGCTGACGCCACAGCACTCTAGCACGGGCAACAGAGACTCTGTCTCAAAAAAAGATACGGATTTATCTGAGCCATTTTTAATCTTACATTTTGAATGTAAATAATTATGGTAAATCCAAATAGTTCTATCTGTTCATTCAATGCAGTTCTTCTAAGGAACTAAATCATAAGCACTCTATTTACCCAATTCCAGAAGACTAGAAGACTATAAAAATATTTAATAACATTTTTAACTCAGTCAAAATCAGTATGATTTTTCTGTACATTAGAGTACATTTAACAAATACTTCCTCTTTTTCCTATTTAACTTTCTCAGAACTCTCAACAGGTTAAGATAGTGACTTTACTGTAGAAAATGAAAGAAGGAAGAGAGACTCCAGATAAAAATTCAAGAGATAAGAGTATTAAACTTTGTTTACAATATCTAAGTTTTTATGCTCTATTCTGTTTTATTTCAAGTGATGAAATACTTCAATTTCTAATGTTTAAAGATGATCCAAAGCAACTCTAAAAAAGGAAAAATGATATAGAAAGAAGTCAAAAGATTGAGATCTACCTATCTTTGTCATAATTCTCAGACCAAAAAAAGTACAGCTGTCAGAAATTTTAACTGACAGAGCAGATCTTGATTAGTAAGAATTAATGATAATGTCATCATTACAATATTTAGTATTAAATCATTAGTGGAAATGATATCATTTCTATTATCATTAGCAGAAATGATAATAAATAGCATAATCAAATTATGCATTTATTTTAGTCAGTAATTATTTTCTAACAGTGTTCTCAGGATTGGAATATTGGGAAGGTCTGTTCTTGGAAAGAATTTAAAAAGCAATATTTACACAGTTTTTCTAAATAACTAAAACTAATAAAGCTAATTTTCTACAACATTTATAGCTGAGTATGTCTAATATAGTTTTTAAACAAATATATAGGACAATTCTGGGAGAAACTCTAGGAAACAGTTTAAAGCACCCTCACAAAATAAAAACTAGTCTAAAGCACACATTTCAGCAAGAAGCATTACCCTTTAAGTGGAACCACAGTTGTAAGGATTACTATAAATATGAACCTGCCATCTAATTTGAAATTATGAAAAGCCAAAACAGAAAATACTAAAAGAACAGAAAAAGACTAGAATTTGTAATTATGTTGTTAGAAAGATGATTAACAATAGTAGCTTTGTTTTTATGTCTAATCAGAGAAACAACAGAAATCACTCAAAGTGGTGATGGATATACTAATCACCCTAATTTGATCAACACACATTGTATACATGTATCAAAATAACATTTTGTACCCCATAAATATGTTTAAGTATTATGTATCAATTAAAATAATACTAAAATCAAAGTGATCTGACATATTATTCTATTCTATGAATACATCATTGACTTTACAATATGTCTAATAAAGGGCAGTTTAAAAAGTATAGAAATGTCAAAAAGGGTGAATTGAAAGGAAGAAACAAACTAATAATTTACCTAGGAAAAGAAAAAATAAGCCCTATTCAACACCAAGTATTTTCAAATACATTAAATATTAATATATGCAACAACTAGAACGAGTACCCAAGCTTTTTTTTTAAGTTATTATATACAAAGTACGAAAATTAATGATCTTTACTGGTGTTTTCTAAACATTAAGTATGAATGAATATTAACATTCAGGAGAAAATATTTGAAATTAAAAATATCTTACTAAATCAGCCCCTGCTTGAAGTAAAACATCTGCAACATCCGTATGTCCATTTTCACAAGCATAGGTTAAGGCTGTGTCTCCTGTTGCTGTTGTAGCATGCACATTAGCACCTAGCAAACAAAACAAATCATACATTTACTTGATGACCTGTAAAATTGTATCAGCTAGTCCAATTTTGCAACCTGGTGAAACTGAAAAATTCAAAATGTGAAAATATAAAAATGTAATTTAAGCATCCTAATTTCCCTTTAAATATGCTTTATAAAAATACTTTTACCCACATAGAAAAGAACTAAACCATATGATTTTAAAAGACAGGATAATCTGCCTATACATCACTACACTAGTAAGATATACCCTAAGGAGTAAAAGAGCTACGAAAACAAAAAATATTAAGTAGTTTTCAGAAATCACATTGGTGGTAGTGTTGGTTTATATTCTGAGGCACTTCTATGGATATTGTAGTGTAAGTCAAATGAGTAATCATTTGGTGAGAACAGAAATTTTTAGCATGATTAAGAGAAAACACAGATATAAGATTATTGAGCTTCCCCAGTAAAAACCCTGTGGCTCTGAATTGGAAATACTGATGTGAATTCATGATGTATTTTATCCATAAGAAAAATACATATTTCCTAGCCCTGACCAACTAAAAACATCTAGAGACAATGGCAGACCAAGTGGAAATAGTATTTCTACCTTACATTGTGATCCCTAAGCAACATTTCCTATTAAATGGAATTAGGGCTTCTTATAAAAATGATTGATTTCAAGACTGGAGCAGAAACTGCCCAAGATGAGCCTAGAAAACCTTACCTTATCAGAAAGCAAGGAAACTCTCAGAGTCTATAATGAGGTCTTATCAAAAGGATTTAGGAGCTAACCTTATTGATCAAAAGTATTTAAATTTTCCCTTCTGACAATTTTTACATCAAAAAGAATGATGACTGTGAATGAGGTAAAAACCATGATGTATGTTTAAATCCAAAAGTTCAAAATGATGTTCAAACTAAAAACAACAACAAAAAATTGTTTACTGGTCACCTGTGAAGGACACTAAGAACCACCTCATTATTTTGGAAACTGGGAAATAAAGGAGGGAAATCATCAAACATATATCCTGCCAATCCTATATGATCTATACTTAATTTAAGGGCAACCAAATAGTTGATATGAGGAAGTTTCTCTTTACAGATGTATTCCAGCTAATAAACAAGAAAGGAATAAAAATATGAGAATATCGCCACTTTGCAATTCTTAATGAATTAATGAATCTAAGAAATGATTATCAAAAGCTAATAATATCACAAAAAGAGAAACTAGATGTTCATTAGCTCCTGAAGAAAGTACACAAATACCATCTATGAAGTAGTCCATCAAAAAAAAAAAATCAAAACTAAATACAAATTAAGTCTCTAGATCTAACTACTAATTTATGGAAAATTCAAGGGACAGAAAAATAAGTTAAATAAAATCATGGACATATAATCGACAAAAGTCATACTCCAGGAAGCCTAAAAGATAAACATTCCATTTCTTCAACCAAAAATTGCAAGAAAAATGACAGGGAGCCCATAGATTAAAAGAGACTTAAGAGACATATTAATCAACAGTGATTATACAAATTTTATTTCAATCCTGATTCAAACCAGTCATGAAAGACACACATATACATTTATAAGACTATCAGAGAAATATGAAAACTGCTTGGATATTTGCTAAGGAACTATTATTAAAAAGTCTCAGACAGGAAAATGGTATTTTATTTTTAAAAGTTATCTTTTACAGATATATACTAAAATGATAATTTTATTAAAATGTTTTATTTTTAAATTAAAAAATTAAAAGTTAAAAATGTTTATTTTAATAAAAATAATTTAAAAAAATAAGTGGGAGATGGGAGTACAGATGAAGTAAGATTGGCCACGAATTAAACATTCATGTTTTAACTGGGTGATGGGTTCCTAGAGTTCAGTGTACTATATTCTATATGTGTGTGAAAAAAATGTCATAACAAAAAGATTTTTTAATGGTTTTTAATTGTATAGGCCCTACTGGAGTTTTCTTTAGTACAACACTGTAAGAAGAACTTCATGTAAATAAATCACACCTAAACCTAGGGGAAAAAATTTTTAGGTAGTTATCATATAAAAAAGTGATTCTCAAATACTGAGATAGTTCTGGGAACTACATACTTCAAAACAGCAAAAGGAGCTAAATATTAGAATTAATGATGATACTGTAGAAAAAACAAAGTCAGGAGTTCTAAGTTTTAATGTTGGCTTTGTCACTATTAGTAATATCATTATGCATCAGTTTCCATATCTACAACACTTCTTACTACACAGGAACTGGCAGCAATTAACAGAGATAACACAAGAGCTGAGCAGAATGCTTCTTACTCAATAATTTCTTTTTTGTTTGTTCATGTTTCTTTAGAGACAGGGTCTAGCTCTGTTGCCCAGGCTGGAGTGCAGTGGCACAATCATACCTTTCACTGCAGCCTCAAACTCCTGGCCTCAGGCAATCCTCCTGTTTCAGCCTCCCAAAGTGCTGGTATTACAGGTATGAGCCACAGCACTCAGCTCTGTTATTCCATAATTTCTTAATAAATATTTATTCCTTCTTTGAAAAACGGTGCCCTGGGTAGAGTGCAGTGGTGTCATCATAACTCACTGCAACCTCAAACTCCTAGGCCTAAGTGATCCTCCTGCCTCAGCCTCCAGAATAGCTGGGACTATAGGCTCATGCCACGATGCCCAGCTAATTTTTCTATTTTAAGTACAGATAGTGTCTCACTCTTGCTCAGGCTGGTCTCGAACTCCTGAGCTCAAGCAATCCTCCCATCTCAGCCTCCCAGTGCTAGGATTTACAGGCGTGAGCCACCACAGCCTGGACATTAGCCTTTTTCTAAAAAGCATTTTTAATTTTTTAATTTAATTTTCCTTTATTTTTAATTAACAAATAATATATATATTTATGGGGTATGATGAGATGTTATGATATGTGCATACGTTATGGAATGATTAAATCAAGCTAATTAACATATCCATCACCTCACGTATTTATTTCTTTGCGGCCAGAACATTTAAAATATAATGTTTTAACACATTTGAAATATACAATACATTATTGTTAACTATAGTTACCATGCTGTGTAATAGATCACTAAAATGTGTTCCTCCTGTCTAAATGAAATTTTGTACCCTTTGACCAACATCTCCCCTTTCCCCCATCCACCTTCCTCCCACCTCCCTACACTCGATAATCATCATTCTCCTATTACTATGAGTTCAATGTCTTTAGATTCCACATATAAGTAAACTATTATTTACTTCCACATATAAGTAAACTATTATTTATCTTTCTGAGCTATAAGGCATTTTTAAAGCCACATACCAGCAGCTAACAAATATTTCACCAACTCCAAGTGTCCTTCCTGAGAAGCCTCCATCAGAGGTGTGGAGCAGCCAAGTTCTATATCAGCCCCTGCCTTAATCAAGAAATCTGCAACTTCAGAAAATCCTCCACAGCAAGCCAAGGTAAGAGCAGTTTCTTGGGTTTCTTCTGTCTGGGCATTTATATTTGCTCCTGGGAAAACATAAAAATATATTAAACTAGTTGCAAGAGACTTATAATAAAGACACTATTTTTCTGAATTGTGATACTCATCTCTATCTTCTCTGCTTCTGTGGTTCCTTCCAAGGTGTTAACAACTTATTTTATCATCAATGCAAAAAAAAAATAATAATAATACTATACACACACACACACACACACACACACACACACACACACACACACACACTAGTTATAATAAATTTCACTGATACTGACAAAAACATCCAAAGGAAACTGATATTTTTAAGAGACGTAAAACTGTTTTACCTTGTGCTAAGAGTAGTGCCACCATCTCTTCATGTCCTTCCCGAGCAGCTTCCATTAAGGGAGTGTATCCTTCATCATTAACTTCTTCAAGATTTGCTCCCCTTTCAATAAGAAGAGCTGCCAATTCAACATGTCCTCCACAGGCAGCTAGTGTCAATGGAGATTCAAATGAATCTGCAGGCATATTCACTTGAGCACCACTATCCAAAAGCAAACGTGCCACCTCTACATGTCCATCCTGCATGCAGATTTTCAGAAGTAAAGCAAAAGGAGAGAAATTGTTTTGTTTTGAGATTTTTTTAAGTGCAAGAAAAGAGATGGGGAAAAGATAGAAAGGAAGAAAAGAGAAAGGAAGATTAGAAGATTTAGCTTATCATGCTCATCTGAGCCTTATCCAAAGTTCACCAATATTATTTTTAAATAATTTTAAAATTACTTTACCTTACTTTTGAGCAAGCCCAAAATTCTCCAACAGAATTGGACTTGGTGATATACAGTCACAATTCCAAATAATTTTGAATTTCCACATTTTTTGAAGTTCAAAAAACTGTTAGATCCACAGTCAACAGTACATCAAAATAATTAGTTTATACTCATGCCAGGTCAAATACAGCCATACCCTCAAACTCAGGTGTCATGTTCAAGTGTAGAAACTGTATCAGATCTATTTTAAAAACAAAGGCTTGGCAAAAAATAACACAACAAATTCTGTGAAGTCATAACCACTTGGGATTATGTCACCAAGATAAATCCCTGGGGATTGATACTACCCTATATTTTTCCTCATTACAACAGCTTGTTGCAATGAGGCAAAAAACTTCACAAAGATTTAAAAATAAGTATCATATTCATTTGTAAATGATTTTACCATGGGCCCATTTGCATAGATAGTAAGGCACTCGACAATAAAACATTCTCATGGAAGGTATCTATTGTATTCCTCTATCATCATAAATACCCTTCCTTAATTTTAAATTTTTGACTTCAAAATTTATATAGGCCTCAATAATGCCTGCTGTGGCACATAAAGTCAGATGCTATGTTGTTCTATATTTCAAAAATGATGGAGGTTGGAAGCAGTGGTTCACGCCTATAATCCTAGCACTCTGGGAGGCTGCTTGAGGTCAGGAGTTCGAGACCAGCCTGAGCAAGAACAAGACCCCATCTACACTAAAAATGGAAAAAATTAGCCGGATGTGGTGGTATATGCCTGTAGTCCTAGCTACTCGGGAGGCTGAGGCAGAAGGACTGCTTGAGCCCAGGAGTTTGAGGTTGCTTTGAGCTAGGCTGACGGCACCGTGCTCTAGCCCAGGCAACAGAGCAAGAGTTCATCTCAAAAAAAAAAGACCAAAATATTGCTAAAGAAGAATCTACAGAGTATAAAAATAAGGTTTTATAAGGTTAGATGATTCTTTTATTAAAGAATTAATTAAAGCCCACTTTCACCACTGGAAGTTCTAGCTAGAACAACAGTACTGGAAGTTCTAGCTACAGCAATCAGACAAGAGAAAGAAATAAGGGACATCCAAATTGGAAAGGAAGAAGTCAAGGACGGTCGCGGTGGCTCACGCCTGTAATCCTAGCTCTCTGGGAGGCCGAGGCGGGCGGATTGTTTGAGCTCAGGAGTTGAAAACCAGCCTGAGCAAGAGCGAGACTCCATCTTTACTAAAATTGAAAAGAAATTAATTGGACAACTAAAAATATATAGAAAAAATTAGCCGGGCATGGTGGCACATGCCTGTAGTCCCAGCTACTCGGGAGGCTAAGGCCAGAGGATCGCTTGAGCCCAGGAGTTTGAGGTTGCTGCGAGCTAGGCTGACGCCATGGCACTCACTCTAGCCCGGGCAAAAGAGTGATACTATGTCTCCAAAAAAAAAAAAAAAAAAAAAAAGAAGTCAAATCATCCTTGTTTGCAGATGATATGATCTTGTATCTAGAGAAACCTAAAGACTCCACCAAAAAACTATTGAAACTGACAAACACAGCCCCTTCAGATTTGTAGAACAAAACAAAACAAAACAAAAAAAAACTATTAAACAAATTCAGTAAAGTTGCAGGATACAAAAATCAATGTACAATAATAACTAGCATTTATATATGCCAACACTAAATAATCTGGAAAAGAAAACAAGAAAGTAATATCATTTACAATAGCTACAAATAAAATAAAATACCCAGGAATAAACTTAACCAAAGAAGTGAAAGTGCTCTATAATGAAAACTATAAAACACTGATGAAAAAAATTGAAGAGGACATGACAAAATTGAAAAATACTCCATGTTTATGGATTGGAAGAATCAATATTGTTAAAATGTCCATACTACCTAAAGCAATCTACAGATTCCATGCAATCCCCATCAAAATACCAATGACATTCTTTACAGAAATAGAAAAAAATAATCTTAAAATTACGTGGAACTACAGAAGATCCAGAATAGCCAAAGCCATCCTGAGCAACAAGAACAAATCTGGAGGAATCACATTACCTGACTTCAAATTATACTACAGAGTTATAGGAACCAAAACAACATGGTATTGGCATAAAAACAGACACACAGACTAGAGGAACAGAATAGAGAACCCAGAAATAAATCTACACATCTATAGTAAACTTATCTTTGACAAAGGTGCCAAGAACATACACTGGGGAAATGACAGTCTCTTCAATAAATGGTGCTGGGAAAACAATATCTATATGCAGAAGATTGGACCCATATCTCTCACCACATACAAAAATCAAATCAAAATGGATTAAATACTTAAATATAAGACCTGAAACTATGAAATTAACTAAGCATTGGGGACCCACTTCAGGACATTGGTCTGGGAAAGGACTTCTTTTTTTTTGTTTTTTTAAAAGAGATGGGGTCTCGCTCTTGCTCAGGCTGGTCTTGAACTCCTGACCTTGAGCGATCCACCTGCCTCGGCCTCCCAGAGTGCTAGGATTACAGGCATGAGCCACCGTGCCCGGCCAGAAGCTCTATTCTTAATAGCCAAGGTCTGGAACCAACATAAATGTCCATCATAGCAGATTGAATAAAGAAATAGTGGTGTATTTATGCAATGGACTACTACCCATAAATGAAAAAAAGCAAACTACAGTAAAGTGGAGCAATATGGATAACCTCACATGCATAATGTTGAATGAAAGAAGTCAGACACAAAAGAATACTTATTGTATTATCAGGCTGGGCATGACGGTTCACGCCTATAATCCTAGCACTTTGGGAGGCTGAGGCAAGAAGATCACTTAAGGCCAGGAGTTTAAGACTAGCCTGAGCAAGAGAGAGACCCTGTCTCTACGAAAACTAGAAAAATTTGCCAGGTGTGCCGGGCGCGGTGGCTCACGCCTGTAATCCTAGCACTCTGGGAGGCCGAGGTGGGCGGATCGTTCTGAGCTCAGGAGTTCGAGACCAGCCTGAGCAAGAGCGAGACCCCATCTCTACCAAAAATAGAAAGAAATTAAT
>CAUYSK010080124.1:0-36286 GCA_963575035.1 Avahi laniger | reverse complement strand
AATTAATTTCTTTCTATTTTTGGTAGAGATGAGGTCTCGCTCTTGCTCAGGCTGGTCTCGAACTCCTGAGCTCAGAACGATCCGCCCACCTCGGCCTCCCAGAGAGCTAGGATTACAGGCGTGAGCCACCGCGCCTGGCCTGCTATAGTGTTTTTTTAAAAAATACACCCACACATGCTTGTGTGTGCATACACACACACACACACAAAATGAAGAAAAGACAAACGGCTTGAATTGCAAAGTAAAATGAGAAAAAGACAACAGATTTCTTGTAGCCCCAGCTGCAGGAGAATAATAGGTTTGGAGGGGTTTCATCAGGAGAAACCAGGCTCAGAGCAGGGAGCAAAGAGAAGCTGGAAGTGGCCAGGCACAGCGGAGGAGGGGGAGCGCTCTGCTGCCACTGATGGCTGCGAGTCAAATGTCGCCTCCCTCCTCCTCCCAGGTACCAGCTTTCCGTCATCATTTATTATCTGTGTTCTGAAATGTTCGAACATTCCTGCCACTGCAAAATCCTGCGTCTTAGACCCCGAGGAATAAATAAATGAAAAACAGGACAGAGTTTTAGGACTCTTACCACACACCACACGTCATCACGACACAAATAGATTGGGTCCCCCAGTAGGGAATTAATCTTCTGAGAAATAAAGGCAAGGGGAGAAGTTTCTTTTGTGACACCTTTCCCACAGGAGCAAATAACAGAAGGTGTTCACTGCATTTTCCTTTTCCTGGCTGCTGTAGATTAAGGATCATTTGCTTTTACCGAATAACATTTAAAGAACGGAGGAGAGGGGGTATCTTCCCAGAGTTGCAAAGTGCTGATGAAGTACTCGGTTTTTAACGCCTCGATCCCTGGACGTTGGGGTATTTGGAGGAGGGGGATTTACCACCCCTGACCATGTGCTGAGCTCATCTCCTTCACAAAATACCAAAAGACAAACAAACCCACCCTGTAACAACTAAAATCCCAAGCTCGCACGCCACACCCCAGATTCTGACACAAGAGGTCTGGGGCGCTCTTTTAAATTCACGGTGATAAGTCCACCGTGTGCTGTCCTCGTGGTAGCAGCTAACATCACTGCACCAAGAACTTCACTTGCATCTGTTCATTGAATCCATCGAACCTCCCCAGACATGAGAGGTGGAAACTTCCCTCATTCCCCACTCTATGGACGGAAACGAAGGCTCAGACAGTGAGAAAGAGAAAAGCAGCCCCGGCAGCCAGGAGTCCCCCGGGGCACTCCCAGCTGGCCTTGGGATGCTCTCTCCTGCTGGAAGTCAACACTTTCGCGGACACTGACACCACACGAGGCCACTCTGACCTGATGGGTCCAGATGAAAACGGGACCCCTCTGTCATCATGTCAGAGCCCAAACAGAACCACTTTGTCCAAAACCTAAAACTGACCAGACAGCTAATCTCACTGCAGCTGCTGCTGTGCCTGGCTCTAGGCCCTGCGGACAGATCGCAGCGCCACCCCATATCCTGACGGCACCTAATGCAGAGCAAAGCTCAGCTTCCTGAACCCCTCCCCCAAATCGCCTAATGCAGCCCGACTCCCCTGAGGCTATCGTGACACGTCTTGCCGAACAGCACCCCCGCACTTCTCCAAGGTGTGCCCAGTGGGTTCGCCTACAAGTGTGTCCCTGGGGGACATTGCGAGCAGCCTAAGTAACTTGCCCAAGGTCACACACCCAGTAAGTCAGGGAGCTGCGGGGACACGGGCAGTCAGTCTGCAGTGGGCACTCCCAGCCCCTGGGCCTCCAGGCAGGGCCCCAGCAAAAACTCCCTCAGCATGGAATGGCAGGGCCTACTGCAGCCTTTGGGATTTCGTGAGAACACTGCGTTTACTTTACGTACTGTAATCGCTTGTTTTGGGCATTCCTCCAGCTAGAAAGCCAAAGTGGTGACAGTCACTTGAGAATTCGTGGCTCTAAGTGTTCCTGGGCGTGGGGAGTAGGAAAATGGAAATGGGGAAACCGAATTTTTAAATGCCATTGGTAGTCTTGCCTGCTGCCACCCATCCACCCACTCCCTCTGTCTGTCTGTCTGTCTGTCTCTCATTCTCTCTCTGCATCCTTCTCTTGTGCATTCAGGGGATTCATACTTCTCCACGATGCTGGAGACCAGCGGCTGCTGCACGATCTCTATTCTAGGGGGCCAGGGGACTCGCTGCATTTGCAAGGCAAGCACAGTTTTTAATCAGATCAATGAAAACACCAAAGTTTTCTAATGATGCTTTCACTCGCTGGCTGCATAATCTTTTTTTTTTTTAATTTTTACATATTGTCATTTCTTTGGGGTGGCTTGGGGACAGGCAGACAGAAACAATGGGGAGAGGTGTGACGATCCTGCCGCAGCGGCTCCTTAGCAGATCACTCGGGTTCTGTCTTACTCTGCTTTGTCTCCTGGCGAGATGGCGAGAGACAGGAGTCCGTGTCCTTTGTCTCTCGGTCTGGTGCTCAGCCCACGTGCCCTCCACGAACGTCTGCTCGGTGAATGAAGGCCACGCAGCGGAAAATCACTAGGGCTTGGGCCGGAGAGAGATTTGCAAATTTACAAACACACAGATACACAAATGAATGCACACCCTGTCCTGCCTGCTGCTAAACACACTGGAGATCATCTGTGGGGCCCTATAAACTCCCCACAATTCAGACCACGCTCATTCATTCCCTCATCAAACATTTATCACGTAGTTCTCCTGCCGCACACTGCCGGGGGACGGTGAGGTAAGTATCCCGTCCTCACCCCTAAGGAGCATAGAATCTAATTATCTTCTAGAGATCCTTTGGGTATCTGCTTAATAAATCAATACGAATGATTTGTAATTAGAATATCAATTATTTGTATGCAAATGTGGCCTTCTGGGTGCTTGGGGACAATTCCTAAGGATTGAAAAGACTCTCCCCACACGGCGCCCTCTCGAATTCTTAATTACATTATTTCATTCATTCATCAAACATTTATTGAGCACCTTTTACATGCCAGGCACAGAGACTGGGACCAGGGACCCAGCCCTGGTTGCTCTCGGTCAGGAGTGAGAAGCCAAGGACCTCAGGGAGCACCTACTCCTGGGGAGGGGAAAAGCGTCTTCCTCCTCAATGGCCCAAACCTCCAATATCCACCTCGTTTGTCGAGACCTTCAGCGGAGGAGGCAGCCCCTCCCCTGCCCTCCTGCCCGAGTCTGGAGGGGCCTCCCCGACCTTAGGCAAGTTAGTGATATGACTGCACTCCGTTTTGCAAAGAGACAGGGACGCCTGGCTCTATGGCCGCCTCACCCGCATCCAGGCCAATCCGGAGCAGCTGGGTCTGCGCGGGTCTTAACAAACCCCTTGTACCAGCTTGTCCTGAAATCTCAATCCCCGGAGACCCTGAACTTTCATTCACTATGTCTTCGTTCGTTCATTTATTTCTTCACTTGCTCCTCCATTTACTAGGTCTCTGTTGTGCTCTAAGCCCTTCCCAGGTGCTGGAGGTGGGGAGTTACCCCAAACGGAGAAGCATCTCTCCCAAGGCTCGCCCTCCAGTAGGGAGATGGAAGCTAAAAAACAAGGCCGCGCCTCCGACTCTCTCACTATGGCCCCCCGTCTGAGCAATGTACCCCTTCACCTGCCCTGAGCTCTATTTCATCCGAGTCCCCATCCTCCATCTCCAATTTCTCACTGCTCTTGGGCAAGTTGCTAAACCTCCCTGTGCCTCAGTGTCCTCTCTTGCACACCAAAGAAAATAATAATGTTATTCCCTCATTGTTGAGAGAATGTAGGAGCAAGACGCCCGATGCTCTGAGAACAGTGCCTGGTATCCCTCGCTCGCTGAGTGGTAGCTGCAGTTGTGGTCGTTATTATCATTAGTTCACCCTCCAGTCAGCTTCCAGAGCATCTTTGCTCACCCTTGTAATCCCAGCACTGTGAGAGGCTGAGGTGGGAGGATCACTTAAGGCCAGGAATTTGAGACTAGTCTGGGCAACACAGCAAGACCCCATCTCTTTGAAAAATAAACAAATAAAATTTTAAAAAGAAAGAAATTTGCTAAATGCACTGTGGTATTTTGTATTAGATCCTGGAATAAGAAAAGGACATTAATGGAAAAAATGGTGACATACAAAAACAGTCTGTAGTTTAGTGAATAATTATGTATCAGTGTTAGCTCCTTAGTTTTGACAAATGTACCAGGGTCATGTAAAATGATAACATTGGGGGAAACTGAGGGATATACAAAAACTCTGGGCTATCTTTACAACTTTTCTGTAAATCTAAAATTGTAAAACAAAAAGTTTATTTAAAAACAATATATTTGGTCATGTCACCCCTTTGTGTAAAACATTAGAAAAATCTCCAAGGATGGAAGCCAGACTTTGTGGTATAACGGAACACCCCTCATCCCTTGTTCCTTGCCAACCACACTGCTCAGTGCCTTGTTCTCTTCGTCTGTAGAGTGGGCACGAGTGACCCTCCTGGCATGTGAGGACGAAATAAGCGAATGTAAAGCAGGCAGCGTGGCGTCCGGCCCTCCACGCGCAGCAGCTGCCGGGTCGCACCCGCGGCGTGTTCGCCTCTTCCGCAGCCACTTGTGTTCCTTGTGGTGTGGAACAAGTCATTTCGCCTCGGTACCCTCACTCTCTTCATCTGTAAAAGGGGAATGACAACGCCATGACTGTGGCGAGGGTGACAAGAGCTAACGTACACGGCGGCGAGAGAATGATGGCTCCCTGAAGATGCGCACATCCTGATCGCCAGCACCTGTGAACAGGGTGCCTCGCGCGGCAAAAGGGCCTTTGCAGACACTAAGTTAAGGATATTGAGGTGGGAAAGTTCTCCTGAATTATCCAGGTGGGTTCTTACAAGAGGGAGGCTGGAGGGCCAGGCAGAGCAGGCGACGCGGCGACGGAAGCAGAGGTCTGGGAGAGACGCTGTGCTGCTGGCTTTGCAGGCAGAGGACGCGGCCATGGCCCAAGGAGTGTGGGGACCTCTAGAAGCGGGAAGGGCAAGGAACGGGTTTTTCCTAGAGCCTCCAGACAGAACACAGCCCTGCCAACACCTTAATTTTAGCCTCAGAAGACCCAATTTTAGACTTCTGACCTCCAAAACTGTCAGACAATAAACATATTGTTTTAAGTCGCTTTGTTTGTGACCATTTGAAATAGCCACCATAGGAAACTAACACGTGTGCCAACGTAGTGCCTGAACAGGAGCTAAATACCTGTGCATGACGGTTACCACTCCCTGCCTTCGCCCTGGCAGGCCCGGCGGCCTGTGTACCCCAGGACCTTTGCATCTGTTCTTCTGCTTGCAGAACCTTTTCTCCTTTTTTTCTATCTGACAAGATCTTTTTTATTTTTTTTCTCCCAAGACTGCTCTCTAATACTCTGAGCATTTCAGTTTTCTCCCAGTCCCCAGAGTAAGATTTACTCTTTCTTCATGGCTTTCTGCTCATCTGTGTTCATACTTGTCACGGACTGTAATTATTTTGGTGTTTTTCTTCAACGCCCCTGCCCTGGAGAGTGAGGTCCTTTTTCACCAGGGCCAAGTGCGTCCACTGCGGGATGGTCACACAGCAGATCCCGAGGAAATGCAACAGATAAATAGATAACAAATTAGATAAAGAGATACAATAAATAAGTAGGAAATCCATTTAAAAGTCGCCTGTAAATTTGATTTAAAATGTGCCTGAGTGAAAGAATGAATGAGAGACGGAGTGACAAGGAAGCGGTGGAGGCCATGGAGGAGAGCGGGGACTGGACAGCCGGAGGTGGTGGCATCTCCAAAGGAGGAAATGGGACGAAGTGACGACACCATTCGGCAGCGTCACCCATCGGCATCGCGAGTTCCAATCAAAGGGTCCGAGTGCCTGAGAGGGACGATCACAGTTTGCCCTACAGAGACACCAATATAGGAGGCTGGGCACCCGACGGAATCTTTTTAGAAAGCTTTTCAGTATTGGAATAGTCTTGGAGTTGCAGAAGCGCTGCAAAGATGATACAGAGAGTTTCCGTGCCCCCAACACCCAGTTCTCCCTGTTGTCAACGTCTTACATCAGTGGGGTGCCTTTGTCCCCACTAAGGAACCCTTGTTAATATGACTATTATGTTATTGTTAACTAAACTCCATATTTTATACAGATTTTCTCGGTTTTCGCAGAATGTCCTTTCATTTTTCATTGCAGGACATCACACTGCATTTAGTTGTCATGTCGCCTTGGGCTCCTCTAGCTTCTGAGACTTGCCTTGTTTTTGATGACCTTGGTGGCTTGAGGAGAACTAGCCAGGTATTCTGTAGGATGTCTTTCAGTGTAGATTTTTCTGATGTTTTTCTTATGATTGGACGGGGGTTCTGGGCTTTTGGGGTGAAGACCACAAAGGTGAAGTGCGCTTCTCACCGCAGGGTATCGAGGGAACCTCCCGCCCACAGCACTCAGCGGTGACGACGCTGAGATGATCACCTGGCTCACGGATGCCTTCCCAGCTTCCTCCACTGTAGAGTTGCTTCTCCCCCTCTTCCCAGACGCACTCACTAAGGACAGCCCTCGATTAGGGGGTGGAGAGTTGTGTTCTACCTCCTGAGGGAAGAGAATCTAACATAAATTATTTGGGATCCTTCTGTATGGGATAGTTGTCCTTTCAACTCTATTTATTAAATCATTTATTTATATCATTATGGACTCAACGATATTTATTTTCTACTTTGAGTTATAATCCAATACTATATTATTTGTTTTGTTGCTCAAATGCCCAGTTTTGGCCATTGGGAGCTCTTTCAGTTGGCTCGTACGTCCCTTTGACATACTGCTATTGTTTTATCTTTCGAGCACTTCTTTACTTTCTGCCATGACAAGATGCTCCAGATTCACCTCATTCACCTCACTGCTCCAGGTCCAGAATCATCCACTTTTCCAAGAAGTCCTGGTCTCATTCACAGAGGACTGGGTCCAATAAAATATTTTTGACATGAAAACTCTACCCAGGAGACTTGTGTTTCTGGCAATACGGAGAACGAGATATGCTGAGAGACCCTTCCAGTCAAAACAACCCACACGCAGGATACAATATTTCAAATGCATTGATGAGCCAACCCAAGGAGTGCTCTGAAGCAAAGTAGCAAAGGGAAGATAAAACCCTTAGAGATAATCTGATTCCCAAAGTTGGTTTTTATCCCAGGGAGGTTTGGAAGCCTGTGGATGAGTGCTTTCATTTTCTGTCTTTAGGGTTTTACAGGACAGAGGACAAAGGTCAGGGCCCACCCAAGTTGGGGAGTCTAGCGGGATCCTTCAGTGTCCAGTGACTCTAAAATACTGTCCCCAGCTCCAAAGGACAATTGCCAGCAGAAGGCACTCAATGAAGACAACAGGCCATTTCTCCTGAGAATCATGAACACAGGTCAGCCTTCCCAAAGGTTTGTGGCCCAAATTCACACCACTTGGGTGGTCAGAAACCCTTAAACTGAGAACTGAATGTTACCCCGGTTGGTGCCGTTTAACCTCTGCCCCTAGCTGGCAGAAGCCAAGGCAAATTCTTTCTGGAGGAGCCACCTTCAGCCCAGGTGTGGCAGGTTGTATATTCCGCAGATGGCCACCACAATATTTCCTACCGAATGAGCTCTCCTAGAAACTCGTCACAGCCCCGTCAGGAGGTGATGTCTCTGTCCCCACCCTTTGAAATGGACAGGCCTCTTGACTGCCTCACAGGGTGGAAAACAGTGAACGAGTGACTCCACATGATTTCTGAGGCTGGGCTAGAAAAGGCGACACAGCCTCTCTAACCCAGCTTGAGCCTCTGTTCCGGGATGAGGGACTCTGGCACCTACCCCCGTTGTTTTTTTTAAGGTAGCCAGTCACATGCTTGCCCCAGAGCTTGGGCCTGGAAGCCCAAAGAAGTGCCTGCCTCGGAATGGAGAGCCTGGCATCCCTCCCGATGACATTATCACGTGCATGTGACTGGCGGAGTGTCCGCGGAAGCAAGGGCCTTGGGGAGCTGAGGCTAGTACCTTTACGTAGTCGTGATGACGGCAGGGCTGCGGTTGGGACAGCAGCTTTGGAGTTCCGGGCGCTATTACAGAAAGTAAAAGACACGCTACGACCTCTCAGCCCTCAGCTTAAGTCACAGTCAGAGAACCGGAGAGATTCTATGAAGCCCTAAAGTAATCCTTTATTTCTCGTAGCTGCAGATTTTCAACATTGCCGAAAATCCCGCTCTCGACACGATGACAACCTAAATGGAATCACAGATACCAGAATCTCAAGCGGCGTGCTTGGCTGTCTGCTCTGTGTGCCTGAGAGGTGACCAGGCGCACAGATGTACAGTGACTCAGCCGCAGCAGATGGTCGGGGAAGGAGCTAGTCGATGTGGGTGGCTGGTGACAGGTCTCGGGAGGAGACATGCGGCTACCTGTCAGAACGGGACAGTGCGAAGCTACTGGAGTCCCATGTGAATACCCACCCAAGGGCATCTACTGCAGCAGTGACTCTCCACTAATGAAGAGACAAGATGACACATTCCGTGGATGACAGGCAGTCTTTTTTCACAGCTGCGCCATTGCTCGCTGTAGGGGCTTATCTACCTGGTGGCCATGGGGACAGGTGGAGGCTGCGCATGGGCTTAAGAACATGGACTTCCTCTCACCAAGGTGACCTGGCTACTGTCCCCGCTGAGTACCCAATGGGCCAACAGAAGAGACCAACGCTAAAACTGTTATAGCAGCATTTCCTGAAGGAGGGAGGGGCATTCAGAATCAGTGTTAAAAACCTTTAAACGTGACCACTTAGTTATGTGAAAGAACAAAATAGGACCTACAGACTTAAAAATCATAGCAAATCACAGCGTGAAGAACTCCTGGAACAGGTTTATCAGCAGCCTAAGGGATAATTAGTGAATGGAAGAAAAGTCTAAAGAAATATCCAGAATGTGGAACATAAAGATGAGAGATGAAGACATGATCAAGAGATTAAGAGACAGAGAGAATGGTATGAAAGTCTAAGTCTTTTACACACCTTTCGTTCTCTCTCTCTCTCTCTTTCTCCCTTCCCTTCCTCCCTCCTTCCTTCCGTCCTTCAATGACATGAGAAAGCCTGAGTGTTTCACTCACTTGTCTTGCTTTCTTTCTCCCTCCTTCCTTTCTTTCGTCTTTCTTCCTTTATGTCACAACCCACAATCATAAATGCATTTCACTTGTGACTCACTGTCCAGACAGGTGTATAAGTATGTTAATAAATGCAACCGAAACAAAAGTTTCATGAAATAATACAATGCACTGCAATATTTTCTATTCTCTTTCTTTCTCAATGCTGGTAACAACCTACTACAATTATTTTATAGGCCACTCTTGGGAAACAACCTACAGTGTGAAAACTATTAGTTGAATAAACTACTAATCAGATTTCCAGATGTTAAAGAGAGAATGAAGTTGGGATAACGTTTAAAAGAGATATTTTCACACATACTACAACATGGATCGAACTTGAGGACTTTATGTTAAATGAAATAAGCTAGTCATAAAAAGAAATATTGTATGATTCTACTTATATGAAGTATCTAGAGTTATCAAATTCACAAAGACAGAACGTAGAATGGTTGTTGCTGGGGGCTGAAGGGGGCATTCTGGGGAGTTACTGTTTAAAGGGTACAGAGTCTCGGGTTTTTTTTGTTTTTTTTTTTTTTGAGACAGAGTCTCACTCTGTTGCCCGGGCTAGAGTGAGTGCCGTGGCATCAGCCTAGCTCACAGCAACCTTAGACTCCTGGGCTCAAGCGATTCTCCTGCCTCAGCCTCCTGAGTAGCTGGGACTACAGGCATGTGCCACCATGCCCGGCTAATTTTTTCTATATATTTTTAGTTGTACAGGTAATTTATTTCTATTTTTTTTAGTAGAGACGGGGTCTTGCTCTTGCTCAGGCTGGTCTTGAACTCCTGAGTTCAAACAATCCACCCGTCTCGGCCTCCCAGAGTGCTAGGATTACAGGCGTGAGCCACCGCGCCCGGCCAGAGTCTCAGTTTTATAAGAAAAGGAGCTCAGGAGAGGGATGGTGGGGATGGTTGCACACAGTGCGAATGCTCTTAATGCCACTGAGCTGTACATCTAAAATGATAGATGGTAAATTGTATGTTATGTGTATTTTACCACCATAAAAATGTAAAATTAAATTTTAAAAGATACCATCTAAGAATTTTCAATAATAATGAAAGACACTGGTCAATGAATTCAGAAAGCCCAAAGAATTCAAGGCAGGATAAATTAAAAGATACATCATTATAAAATTGTAGAACACGAGAACAGAGGAAAAAAACAGATAATCTTTGAAGGAAGGACGTGAGATTGTCATCTGACTTCTGAGGAGTAATGAGGGAAGCAGGAAAACAGTGGATGGTGTCTTCACTGTACTGAGAGAGAAGAACTGTCATTCTAGCAAGTAAGCCAAGGCATCTTTCAAGAACAAGGGCAAAATAAAGTCATTTGCAGACAAATAAAAACAGAGTTTGCACCAGTGAACCCTCACAAAAATATTTTTTATTTTATTTTTTAGAGATGGAGTCTTGCTATATGCCCAGGCTGGTCTCAAACTCTTGGGCTCAAGCAAGTCTCCTGTCTGAGTCTCCCCAGTAGCTGAGACTCCAGGCACACACCACCATACTAGGCGCAGGGGGTTTAAATAGAAAAGGTTAAACTTAACATACTCTACAGTTAAGGCATGTAATTTGGGAGACAGGTGATTAGAGTTAAATTATCCCAAAATCCTAATAATTTAAGGGAGCAGGAAAAAGATATTTTAAAGATATTGAAACTTCGTAAGTATACATATCAAAAATTTTAAGGAAACTAGTAAAACAGTAGAAATAGATCATTTATGAGAAGAAAAATAGGATGAGAAAAAAGTCAACCCTAAAGAATCAAGAAAGAAGAGGGGGTAAAAAACAGGTAGGATAAACAGAAATAAGATAGTAGAAATAAATCCAGATATACTGGTAAATATAATAAGTGTAAATGGACTAAATGCTTCAGTTAAAAGACAAAGATTATCCTTTAAAAAACCTTCTTATCATGAAAAATGTCAGGTATTTAGGAAAGTGGGAAGAACAGTACAAAAAACATCCATATACCTGCCCTGTAGAATCAACCATTGTTAACAATTTGCTATGCTTGTTTCATCCACCTATGTGTGTGCAGGAGATTATTAAAGATACCTGTGTTACATAACAAATGTAATATAATGAAATACAATTTAAATGGTAATAATAGAGTGTCCACTTTTGAGGTCAAGTAGATCTGGATTCTCAGCAATTTTTATTCATGTAATTTATTTGTGTCTTTTCACTAGGCTCTAGCAAGAGGGTAGGAATAGGTCAACTTTTCTATCATTGTATTTAAAATATTTGTTGCATAATCATACGGTATTTACCAGTAAAGCATTCAGCAGTGCTTATTGCTTAATAAACGTATACTGTAGAGTAGCTTGTATTTATTACAGTTGCTGTTGTTGTTATTGAAAGCATTCAGCAGAGTGGGACAAAATCAGTAAGCAATAATTGGTAGTTTATGATATTTATAATTATTATTTACGATATATCGTAGTGCCTAGCACGTATCACTCACCCATAAACACCATGTTTCTTACAAGAAGTACTTTCATTACCATTCAAAGTCTCTCACAGTGTCTGGCACTACATAAGCAAGAGAAAAGTGGAGGTTTATTCTTATTATTACTGAATAAAGCACTGAACAAAACGGCTGTCCCCCAGCGGGCCCTTAATAAATACTTTTCGCGGTGGCTGTCATCATTTCTGGACACCCTGACAGACCCCTCCTCCCGAGCTGAGCGAAGCCCCGCCTCCTGCTGCCCAGCAGCCCCGCCCTCTGGCTGTGCCGCGCCTGCGCACTGTGCCAGGAGAGGCTCAGCGCGCGCAACTCTCTTCCCCGCCCCCGGAGCCGGCGCAGGGCGCAGCTTCCCGCCGCCGGAGCCGGCCAGCCTGCTGCGTGCGTGCGTGTGTGCGCCTCTGCGTGCGTGCGTGCTTGCGTGCGTGCCGTCAGCTCGCCGGGCGCCGCGGCCTCGCCCTCGCCCTCCGCCTCTGCGCCTGCACCGCGTAGGCTGCCCCCCCCCGCGCGCACCCCCGTCGACGACCCCCGCCCGCGCCCCACCGGCCCCCCCTCTTGTAAAATTTAAAGGGGGCGCAGCATTAACGCTTGCCGCTCAGGTCACCTCTCAGGGGTCTCCCCGCCAAAGGTGCCCCGCCGCCGAGGAACATGGCGAAGGTGGAGCAGGTCCTGAGCCTCGAGCCGCAGCACGAGCTCAAATTCCGAGGTAAGCCCCGGAGGCCCGCCACCTTCCGGCCCGCGGCCCCCACCCCGACTTTCGGAGGGACGTCGGCCCAGCCCCCGTCCCGACAGCGCGGCCGCGGGGGGCGGCGGGTCCGGGCGGGCCTTGGCGTCCGCCCCGCGCCCCGGCGCCGTCAAGAGCTGCCCGGACCCGAAAGGGCCGCGAGGGCCGTGTGCGGGAGCCCGGGGCCTGCTCCTCCTCGCCCCAGCCTGCCGGGACACTTGTCACAGTTGCCGTGGTAACTTGTGAAGACTTTGGTCTTCTGCTCTGTAGAGTAAGCATTGGCAGCTCCCTTTACCTACAAGGTTCTAACTGTGCTCTGCACAAGGTTGACCTCTTCGGGTATTAGCTGAGATGTCACCGGCCCAGAGAGGCCTGCCGTGACCCCACAGCCCGCGTGGACACCTGCTGTCATGCCCCGTCACATCACTCTGTTTGGTGGTGAGCACCCCAGTGCTCGCTACCCAACAGCACTGTGTTTCGGCGCTAGAAGGGAAACTCCATGAGGACAGGACCTTGTCAGTTCTTGCTAAGTACCCAGCACGTGTTAGGTGCCTACTGAATTCTGTTGAACCAATAAAGGAGCGGAGCTTCCTCAGGAGTTCTGATGGGACTGGCGCAACTTTCCCTCCGTCTTCCTCATGCTCACTGGCCTCCGTGCCGCTGACGGAGGAGGCTGCCAGGGGGAGGGATCCTTCTTCTCTCCAGAGCTGCCTGGAGCTGGAGCCTGAGGAAGCCTAGAGCAACACCTGCGTTTGGGGGAAGCCATGGTCCCGGGTTTTTCCTTGCACTTACCACCTCTGTAATTTGTACCTGTATATTTTTTATGTTGTTTCTGTTTTTTCCATACCTTCTCCACCAAAATGCAAGGACCATGAGGTAATAAGGACCTTGTCTGACTTGCTCATTACTTCTTTTCGCCTTTTCGCATGTGTGGACCAACTGTGTGGTAGGCGCTGGGGAGGTGATGGATGAACAAGACAGACAAGGCCTCTGCGCTCATGGAGCTTGCCTTCTAGTGAGGGGAGGCAAACCAGTGAACAAGGTCATTGCAGAGTGTTAAATGCTGTGAAGGAAATAAAGCAGGCTGACTTGATGGAGGTGCACTTTAGATTGGACGGCCAGGTCACAGATCTGTACCACTAGCAGCCGGCCCACAGTAGGCGCTCAGTCGGTATTTGCGGAATGAATGCTGGCCATTTTGTATGTCCCGTCAGGAAGTAGTATAGGGCAACTTGCCCAAAGTTACCCAGTTGGCAAATGTACATTTGAACTCCGACTTCAGAGTTCACACTCTTAACCATTATGCTTTCTGATCTCAGGGACATACTCCAGAAATGTGGCTGTCACTTTGTCTTCTGGGTTAACAATGTGAAATGACTCTGAGTGTATAAGGAACCAAAGGCTTTCCACTTAAAATGAAAAAAACCAAAAACCCCCCAAAAACCTTACACGGGTCATAATTCCATGGTAGTGCTTGAGCTGGCATGATGTTCGTTCTCAGGGCCTTATGGTGGAGGAGCCCGGCTGGAAAGGAGTCCAAGTAGCTAACGTGAATGTGGTGAGTGATGTCCTGCATCGTCTGAAGTTGTCTGTCCAGGAAGCCTGGCTTGGCTACTCCTGTGACTTGACATGCTCAGTTAGGCCACAGACATATGCTGAGTACCTGCTCCATGTGTCAGATACCAGGAGAAGCCAAGTCACGTCAGTTGTACTACCCCATTCTCCCTCAACCTCCTCCCCACCACTTCACATGTGGGGAAGGGCAGATGAGAAAATCAGCCAGGACAGTGCAATGATGGGTAATCCAGAATGCTCCAGGAGCACTGAGGAGGTCAGCTCCTGAAAGAGATGTCCTTCGAGCTGAGTTACAAAGGTCGAAAGTAAGCAGGCTAAAGAAAGAAAGGGGTGTGGAACGTTTCAGGAGCAGGAAATTGCACGCATAGAGGCACAAAAACTGGGATGGCTGGACTCCTTTGGGATGCCACTAGTAGTTCTGAATCACAGCAGCAAAGAGCATTTTTTGTGGTTGCAGGGCAAGGTGGGAGACAAGGCTGGTGAGTTAGACAGGAGTCAGATCTTCAAGGCCCTTTGCGCATAGACACAGCCAGTGTTTAAGTTAAAATTGTGTTGCCTCTCCTCAAATAGTCCCTCTTCCTTGGATTGACTCCCTGAAATCCCAAACCCCTTCTCTAATGTGATGTTATGGAAAGAGACACTAGTTTGTAAATTCGACTTTTTGTCCCAATTCTTTCACTTGAAGATGTGTGACCTTGGGCTAGCCACTTCATTCCCCAAAGCCTGGGGTCACTCTTCAGTCAATGGGGATGATACTCAAGTCTGCCTTGCCTCCTGTAGAAAGTTTCGTTGTTGTTCAGGGGTGATTCTATGGCTGTTCAGGTGCTTTGTAAGTGCATAGTACTGTACAGAGATTGACGGTTGTATTTAGACAACGGGTTTCATCACTTCAGTCTCTTTACCTGAAAGGTATAGCAGAGAAGAGTGATCTCTCTGGTCTTGGGTTGGCCAAAGTAATGATGGCCCAAGTCATTAGATATTTTTACTAGGAAGTGTGGTCCAAGAGAAGTGGTATCAAATTGTTGACAGCTGATGGCTCATAACTTTAGAAGAGGCACCTGCAGGCATGTGTAAATCACCTTATGAGGTGTTTTGTTTGTTGGTTGGTTGGTTTTAAACTCAACGCCAAGACAATAAAATTAGAATAGAGACTCAGTACCCTGGTTTACTGTATAGAGATAATTCATTTCAGGATTAGGACTGGCACATTTAACTGGTTTCTTCAGGTTAGTCAGGGTGACGACTCTGATTTCTGGTGGTTCGCCCAGATGAATCGAATTTCTAAGCTAACTTTGCTTAAGAAGGTAATAACTAAAATGCCTATTTTAAAGGTTTCAGAGGAAAAAAAAATCTTTAAGCCTAAAATTATGGTATAGAATTGTATATTGTCAAATTCCTTTTAATCTTGGGAATTTTGTGTGGTATGTTAAATTTAAGAATGTTACAGAAGAGAGAGAGAACACAAATTTATATGACCTTTTCAAGTTTTACGGAAAGTCCTGTGCTGCATCGTGTTAAATATCAAAAGGAGAAAGATTGGTGGCTTCCTAAAAGAAGCATGCTATAGTAGATTTGCCTAGATTTAAAGTTGATTTTCTTTTCGCTAGTATAGTGGTGAAAAATGAAAAAAGAAAAAAAAAGCAGAAAAGAAAGGATTTAAAATTAAAAAATAAAAGAAAATTTTAAAAATGAAAAAAGATGAAGTTGATTTTCATGATATTTTTCAGAAGTCAGCATTAGTGGAAGCTCTTTCAGACTAGGGTATCTTTCTGAGAGTAAAGGTTTTTGGAAACCTGTGGAATGTGTGTGTGTGTGTGTGTGTGTTGTTTTTTTCATTGTTGCTCATTCTGTTGTTGATCTCAGTTCTTCCAAGGCCTAATCCTTTCTGTCTCCTCACTCTGAGATCCAAGTTGTTGTCCAGCTCAAAGAGAACTTTCTGAATGAGTGAGTCACTTTCAAGGCCTTATATATCTCTTCTTTCTTCTCTCCCTTTCATCAGATTCCATCTGTGGTAAATAGTGTGTTTTGTATTTTTTGGCCATTGTCCAAGACTTTGTCTTCCTTCATACCGCAGCACACCCCTCTGGCAATGACACTGTCACTTGGGAGTGGTCTGTTAACCGTTCTTACTCACGTAAGGTTTAAACCCACTGTGGAGCCGTTTGCCTTTGCTTTGTTTTGAGACTGAAACAGTGGCCTTCAAGAAGTCTTGGATAGTCCTGTCCTTGGTGAGCAGGACTCTCCAGTGGGATAGCACCAGTGGATTGGTGTAGTTGATTGCCACTTGTGGGAGAAAATGGGAACTTGGGCACTGTAAATGATAGTTTAGGGACATTATCTTTTGTGTAAGAAAAGCAGGCCTAGAATCTTTATTTCAGCCCCTCAAGTTGATGTGTAATTTAGGATTGTTTAGGAAGTTAAAAAAAATCTAAAACCCTGTGGATATAGTCCATTCAAAGCAGTAATTATCTTTCAGATGCTAAGTACAGCATTAATTCTTTAGCTTTAGTATAGCACTGATTTCCTTAACATTTCATGATCACATAGAGCTTACTGTGTTTTAAACACAACAAAATGTCAGCAGTGTGCTTAAGATTCTTTATGGTAGTGGTTTAAATCCATCTTAAATAGATTATCTTTGTTTATTTAATTATTAACTAGCTTGCTAATCAAAAGCAAGTGGCATTAAACTTACTAAACTTGAGTCAAACTTAAATCTTCATAGATAATACTGTTTACTTCTGAAATCTTATTCCTGGGAGAAAAATGTAAACAAGAAGTTAACTTGCTTTTATCCTCTTATTCACTTTCTTTTTTTCCGCAGCTAACTCCTCAGGGGGAAAAATGTATAGTTCTTGGGCACGTGCTTATATTTGGAAAGTGGTAATGTTTCCTTGATGTGAGTGGTTGTAACAGACATCACAGTTATCTTCATAATTACCTGGTAGTTTTTCATCCAAGCGTGGATTTATTAAAATAATTAGTCTGAATTGATGCTTATTAAAGAGCTGAACTCTTAAACATTATTAACCCTATCTCTTATTTATTAGTATTATATAACATCTTTCCTTCAAATGCTGAAGGCAAAATACTGAGAACTTTGACCCTGCATTATTACCACTAAGTAGTTGAAAATCAGGGGAGGAGCCAAGGGAGTAGATTGTATCGGTCATCATTTAAATACTTCCCCTACGCTCGATTTTTAGAACCTGAAACTTGAATTTTTACATAGGGAATTATCTCCAGGATTGCCTCATATATCCCCTATTTGTTGAAAAATTTGCTGTCTAAAGGGTGACCGTGATTTGGAACAAATGAGGACAGCTTTCCGCAAGATGACAAGAAAGATGAACACAAAACGTGCTGGGTTCCATTAGTCAAGACAAGGTTGCCACGAAGTGTCTTTAATAAAATAAAATAAAAGCCTTCCGCACGGTTATTTTGCACTGGGGATTATGTTAAAAACAAAGTTGCATTATGGTTTCCAGGCTGGCTTCTTCATTTTTCTATCATCGTAGTCCCCTTTCAGACTGTCATCAGCATGGCATAACCAGGACTGCTTTGGCCCTTGCTCAGTGGGTATGGACATTCTTTGAAGTTTTCACCTCGGCAGCTGGCTTTACAAAAGGGAGACTTGTTTGAAGAGCTTTGTTACGGAAACAAAGTTACTGAACTTGTCACTGAACTCATTTTAAAATTTTTTAAAATATCAACTGTGGCAAAATAGTATCTCTAGAATATCTATTTTTCAAAACGTTAAATGCATTGTTTAACAGAAGCTGTTGTCTAGAAACAATGTCTTATGGTGCTTTAGAGTTTTCCCTCTGAGTATGGGAGGTGGGGGGTGAGGAAGCTATTGACAATGAAAGTAGTATGTAGACTCATGGGAAAACCTCAAACTGTTTTCTTTTAATAACACATTAATTATACAAAACTGTAAAGCTATAGAAATACTTTGCTAGAATTTTCCATCATCTTTTCAAAAGGTTAATATCAATTTTTGATTAGCTGGTTAGTTGTTTTTTTTTTTATCTGTGTCAAGTAATGTCTTTATCAGGCTTTTGGTATGTGTGTGCATGCCTATGTGGGCACCGAGTGTTGATGGTGGGGACACATTCTGCTGATACCAGTAGTGTGTTTGAATTACCACGCTGTTGGCATTCCATTAGGCTCCTACAACTATCGCCCATCTTGGAAGAGGGGTTAGGGAAATAAGTATTTTGAGGGTGGGATATTGAGACTGCTGTTGTCTGCATTTTTTAGATTGTACTTTAAGACAATAGATTATATCCCTGGACCATTTACCTAGATTTGAATTACTTGAGTTGTCTTTAAAGGCTGAAGGGTGCTCAGAGAATGGAGGGGAACCTAGGGAGCTGGGAGTAGAGGGAATATTTGCAAGGGTACAGTGGTACCCTCCCCATCCCCATTGGGTTGGGTCTAGAGTTAAAAGCTGTGGCTGACATACATTTTGCAATATGAGGGTAAAGAAAAGGTATGGCAAGAAGAAACATTTCTGGAAGATAAATGTTTTAATTCTAGAAGATAGGCACAAAGTCTGGGGACTATGATAGGTAAATGCTATATGTTGTTTATCTTACTATTTAATCTGTTTAACAATCCAGTGAGATGATTTACTCAGTGGCTAGGTAACTTGCCCCTAGAGAGGGCCACAGTAGTAAATGGTGGTGCAGGGATCTAACCCAGGTTTGTTAAGTGCCAAAGCCCTTGTACTTCTCTTATACCACTATCAGCTCTTCAGCGTTAACTTGTAAAGAAGTTGATTCTTGAGGGAGGGCGGCAGAGAATTTATAACCATTAAGGAAGTGTTAATGGCTGTCAGGATAATTTCTTAAAAACATCAATTCATTAAGGGATTTCTTATCATACTTAAAAAAAAATTCAGGCTGATGATTCCAGAGTATGCTTTGATTTGCCTAGTGAATATTCACTTTTATATCAGATTTTGATGGTATTTCATGGTTCTCTATATTTAGAAAACGTTAACTTGTGAATCGTAATTCTCCTAGCCAGTCTTTGGAAGGTAAGGCAAAGATTGTGTGTGATAGAGATTTCATAGGCTTGCAGATTTGTAGAGGGGAATTAGAGAAGTTCGAAAGGCTGCTTATTAAGATAGGAATGTTATAAATGGTCTTTATAGGTGCCACCTTAAACTTTATAAGTGGAGCTACAAAGCTTTAGTTCTACATGCTCCTGCCATGCCATTGCCTTGGGCAGAGAAACAAATAAAGGTAAGTTAATATATAACTGGAGACTTCTCTCAAATGTCGAAAGAGGTAAACTGAAGGTGACCAAAAAGTACCATTTTATTCTGTATGAGGTATACTTTGGGAAGTAATCATTTCCCAAAATGGTGACATCCCAAGCATATGAATTAGATCAGAAAGAATTTAGAGATACACACGGATGTAATCTTGTGCAGATGCTCCTCAACTTATGATGGTGTTATGTCCCAATAAACCCATTGTAAGTTGAAAATATCCCAAGTCAAAAATGCGTTTAATAGTCCTAACCTACCAAACATCGTAGCTTAGCCTAGCCTACTTTTAACAAGCTCAGAACACTTAGATTAGCCTACAGTTGGGCAAGATCATCTAACACAAAGTCTGTTTTATAATAAAGTGTTGAATATCTCATGTACTGCATGTTGCTAAGTCTGTGAAAAGATCAAAATTCAAAATATATTGAAATTGTAATGGTTTCACACCATTGTAAAGTTGAAAAATGGTAAGTGAAACTATCATTAAGTTGGGGACCATCTGTACACAATAGATGATTGTCCAAACTGGAGATATTTTTAATTTCTTCCTTTTGCACAACTCATCGTTTGAGGTTTTCTTCATGGACACATGATTCCTTTTTGGGGAATTTAACATGACTGTGATTCAGGTTTCGTTCAGTCACCATGTTCTGAAAGCTTCCTGTGGGCCAGGTGCTGGGTTGGGTAGGGGACTTGGGAAGAAATCCTGGTTCTTAAAGTTTCCAGCCTCTAGTTGTTGGGGCAAGGAAGGAAAATGGGGACTGGATACTTAATGGCCTGTCCCCATTGGTAGCTTAGGAAAAGCTTTGTTAATTCTTCTTTGGACTTCGGCTCTCATAGGGAAAATGGCGTTTGCGATATGTCACTTGGTGAGCTTATACTGTGTGCTAGGCATTTTTCTAATTACTCATATGTTTAATTCTTACTGCAAGCCTAGAAGTGGGTACAATTATGATCCTTAAGTTACTAGCCTAAGTTATGATCCTGAATTAGGGTGAAGCTGGGATTTGAACCAAGGTCTATCTGACTGCAAAGCCCATGTTGCTTATCATTATGCTGGCTATATTCTTCCCTTAAAAGGTGAGTGGGGGTGTGACTGCCCTTGGCTTTCCTATTTCTTAGGTTATTAAGATGCCAGGAGGATTGGGAACAGGAACAAAGGAAGAGGACAGAAAGAGAAACAGCATGGAAGAAGAAAGGAAACATGCTTTGTAGTCTAGTAATTGTCTTATTGGTACCTCTTACATAAAGTGTGGTTGCTCTGGGACATTAGAGTGACTGTGTCTGATTTTCAGAAAATCTTTCTGCGGATTCTGTGTTTCCCCCTAAGAACTTAACTTGTGAACTAACTTGTTCACTTCTCATTGTGAGTCATTTATTTATTGGTGTTGAAAATTATGTGCTAATACTATCAAATATGTCTTCCTTCTGTCACCCCAATCCCTACTCTAAGTCTTTTATTTCCTTAATACCTATCATACAAACTGTGTTTCTGGGTTAATTGGGTACTGTTTTAGCCATTTAGTCGCATCATTTGACATTTATAATATAGTAGGAAAAGGGAAGGAATAGAATAGTACCTACTTGAGAAGTCAGTATTATGATCGTCTCTGTTTTGGAGAGGAGAAAAACTAGGCCCAGGACTTGCAGAATATAAGTTCACCTTTTTGGACTCCTAAGCTTGTGTGCTGTGCATTACAAGGGGAGCCTTGGGCTCCCATGCTTGCTGTCTCCTAAGGCACTTGCTAGCCTCCTCAGCTTTGGCTTCCTGGGTCACGTGAGGAGGCTTGAACACAGTATCTCTTAGTGTTCCTAGTTTGAGAATTTGAGATTAAAGTTTATTTTAGCTGAAGAAGAAAGATGAAAAACCCCTCGAGGACAGGAACCACACTACTTACCAGTACTTTGTACTAGTGGGCTCCAGCATATTTAATTAAGGAACCCTTTTGTGTAAAAGCTTATTACTTCTACTAACCTTTCCTGAGTACTCTTGGAGATACTCTGATCCAGTATTTTCATACATCACCGTATCACTTCCATGCTTTGTTTTACTCTCCCTGTGCTTCATTTACATCCTGGTGGGTCTCCCCTGTGAGAATGTAAGCTCCTGTAGGTTTTTATTTTAGTATTTCCCAGTAGTGACTAATAGACTATGTTCTTGTCATTGTTTTCTTCTCCTGGTACCTCAGAGAAGGGATACAACCCTGGACTTTGTCATCTTTTCAGTGTTTGGTATGATCATTTGAAATAGAAGCATACACAAGAATAAAAAAGAGAAATTTGCTGAAAAACCTAAGGTTTGTCCTTGTGGAGGCTTATTTGAATTCTCATTCTGTTGGTTGAATTGATTTTTTGGCATATAAATGTATCCTGATGGACTCCTCTGAAAATCTAAACCTGTGCTGCGACCTTTGTAAAGTCAGGCACCGCTTGACTAATTGGGTGAAGGAGAGCCATGGCCCACTCGTGAGAGAATCTGCATCCAGAACTTCTGTAATTTGAGGGCAGGGTGTCCCATTTGACTGTGAGTGCCTAGGTCACCTCTCACCCCGCTCAGAAACAGGCAGAGGTTGAAGAAACATGCGTTTATGGTGTCTCGCTCCACTGGTCATCCTCTCTGTTTCCGGTGTCTCACGTTTCTCTTCTACTTGATTCCTCCCTGTGCCTGCAAACACACTGACTTTGCCCCTTCCTGAAAAGGATTCTCATTCTCTAGATCTTCCCCACTTACGCGAACGCCCAGTCTTCTATCACAGCTAATTTTGGGGAAGCAATGACTCTCACTTACTGTTTTACATCTTCACTTTTCTTTCAATTCTCAGACCTCTTCCCTCCACTGAAACCCTTCTCAGTTCCCCAGGTTTCTCTCTGTGACACTTGTCTTTGACCTTTCTGCTGAACTCCCCACCTCTTTATCATCTCTTTTACTGGATGTTGACATTTCTCAGGATTCTGACTTTGGTCTTCTCAATATAACTGTTGTCTGTGTGTTACCTCATTAAGAATGCCTTTAGCTTCCACTTCTACACAGAAAACTTCTAGATCTGTATCTCCAAGGAGATCTTTTGCTCTCTATCTGCCCAGTAGACATCCCTGCCTATCTGGTTGTCACAGAAACACCTTAAACTCAATGTATTCTACACTACAGTCACGATTCACCCTCTCATCCCTACTGAAGGTGGCTTCCTTATCTGGGAGTTGCTCTTGCACCAGTTGGGTGAGCTAGAAATTGCAGACTCGTCTTCCACTCCCCTTCCCCACTCCTCTCACATCTGGTCTGTCCGTTTAAATCGGCGGCATCTCATGTACTCCTTTGCTTCCTTTTATCCCACTGCCAAATCCCGAGTGTAGGCCCTCTCCTTTCAGGATTGCTGTAGGAGCCCCGTGTCCCAACCCTCTGTCTCTAATATTGTTACCTGCTTCCATCACCCTTTGAATTGTCCTGTCCACAGTTTCCAGAGATACTTTTCCAGAATCAAAATTTGATGTCATCTCTGTATTTAAAAATATTCATTGGCTTTCTAGATCTTTTAGGTTCGAGCCTAAAATTCTTAGGCCGGCATCACAGCCCTTCAAAATTGGGCCACACTGCACCTCTGCAGCCTCAGCTGTATTCATCTCTTTGGCGCCCTTCCACTCCCAGCCGTGGGGAACACCCAGGAAGCCCCGTAGGCTCCTCACACTGCTTTCACCTGCGCTTCCCTACAGCTCCGAATGCACTTTGCTTCATCTGCCTTTCAGACTCCAGGGCTCACCTCAATGTTTAATTCCTTGCATTCCCCACCCTCGTGTGTTGACGTGACACTTTATATATTACCTTTCAAACAGTGTTCAGTGCTGTGAGACGTAAATTACAGCCCAGCAGTTAAAGAGTGCGAACTCTGAGGCCAAACTGCTTTGGTGTGAATCCTAGATCTGCCACCCGAAAGTCACGTGACGTTCAATAACGTATTTAACCTCTCTATGCCTGAGATTCTTCACTTTGGGGTATGTTAGGAAGATAAATTAATGCATGTAAAGTGCTTAAGATAGACCTGGCACTGTTAAATGTTAGCTGACATCACGTTTGATAATTTTTTAAAAAGATATATCATTATAGAATCTCAGTCCCAGAGATTCTGATTCATTAGTTCTGGATGGGCCCCACAATGGTTCTATTAGTGTGTTTACTCTTTCTGGTGTTCTGGGCGGGAGCAGCAGTGCCCTGTTTATCTCTGTAGCTTGAGAGCCTAGCACAGCACCTGAACCATTCTATTCATCAGTTACTTACTGAGTGCTGGCAGCTCACCACGCATTGTTCTGGATACTTGAGAGGCCGAGATTAAAAAAACTGAGGAAACCTATGCCTTCGTGGAGCTCATTTTCTAGTGGGGAAGATATACACTAAATAAAACCAGAAAATATATATGATGTGGTGTCAGGTAGTGGTAGGTGTGAAATGAAAAAAAAACAATGCAGGATAAAGGGATTTGGGAGTGAATTCTGTTTTAAATAGGGTGATCAGGGAATGCCACTTCCTCAAGAAGGTGGTATTAGAACTGAGGCCTATGTGAAAAGAGTGTGTGAACGGTGCAGATAGCTGGGGGAAGAGCATTTCAGACTGACGGAGTGGCAAGTGCAAGGTAGCGATGAGCTTGGTGTGTTCAAGGAGCAGCGAGGTCACTGTGCTTGCACGGAAGTGATGGAGGGGCCAGTTAGGAATGGTCTCAAAGAAGAGGGCAGAAGCCTGCTGGTAGGCAGGACATGAGAGGGATTTCGGATTTTGATGTGAAATGGGCAGCCATGGAGGATTTTGAGCAGGAGTCTGGCGAGTAGGGTATGGGAAACGTGGATAGAGGTTTGTGTGGAAGCTGTAAAGCTACTGTGATAATCCAGGCTGACAGTATGAGAGAGGCCGTGCCATAGACCAGGGTGGTGGCAGTAGAAAGAATATGGTGAGAAGTACTGAGATTCTGAATTTATTTTGAAGGTAGAACCAATAGAATTTGCCGATGGATTAAATGTGGAGGAAGGGATGAAACCAAGGTAACTGCTTTTTGGCCCAAGCAGTTGGGTGAATGGTGGTTTCTTTTTCTGAGATGAGGAGCAATGAGTTTGAGGGAGAAGAGTGGCATTCAAGAGTGCTATTTGGACCTGATAAACTTGAGATGCTCAGTACACTTGCAAAGAAGGATGTTAAATGGGCAATTGATTTCTGGAGCTCAGGGGAGGTGCCAGGCTGCAGATACACATTTGGCAATCATCAGTTTATTGTTGGAACATAGTATATAGTAAGGAATAATTTCTTCCGACTAGAGAGATTAGGTGAGCCTTTCCAAAAGAGAAGGCATTTGAGCAAAACTTCGAAGAATGAGCGTAATTTCCAAGGACAGAGAAAGCGGAAAACAGAAGATACTTTCCATCGAAGTCTCGCAGCCTTTTCCCCTGGCCTCTTGTTGAATTTGTTTAAGAAGTTGCTGACCTGGTTGATAATCTCTTTTCACTGGGTTAGCCACTTAGGTTCTGTATTGAAAGGAAACCGGACCAGATTACACACTAACTGATAAACCACATTCTGCTATTTCTCATTGTTCACAGATTGAAAATCCCAGCTGGACTGTCGAGGTACAGAATGCTAAACATGCCATGCTCTGCTCTTCGTGTGTCTGGTGTGAGTTGGGATGTGTTGACTTTGGTGTGGAGGCTTTTCACATGCTGTCCGTCGTCTCCACCAAAGATGGAGCACATCACAGACTTTTTACTTCTGTTGATGCTGACTTCATGCGCTTGACTTGAGCTGTTAATTTATAACTCAGTCTAGTTAAAATAACAACTACAACCATGAAAAATTGGGACCCTTTGCTATTTTATCACTCACACCCGTACCTCAGGGCATGTAATCTGTTTTGAGTCATCCTGCTTTATGTAAAAATGAATGTTTTGCCACCTTCCTATTTAGGTAGAATTTTATTTGGAGTAGAATATAGTTTATCTTTGTGTTTATTTTTGTGATCACTATAATCACAAATTTTGGTCTTTTAAATAGAGAAAAAATTACTAGGTATTTGTTAGTTGATAGGATAAAGATTGTTGAAAAAATTAAGTTTATTAAATTGTCTAAGATCCATCTAGAACTGACACATAAAATTCATCTATGAATAACCTTTGACTGTGTACTGTAATCTTATTGCTTGATGTAGATAGAATGTATAAAGCCTCAGCTCTTATATAAGACTTTTAGCTATTTTTCTATTTAGAAAAAAATAGTATATTAAAGAAAAGTAGTCATAGTATTTATCTTTAGATGGGTAAATGTTTCTAGGTTTCCAAGTTCATATAATAGCTTTTGTAAAAATTGTAGGTGTGGGTCTTTGTCTTGAATTAATGACCACTGCTATTCTAGACATGTTTTAAGTGATAACCTTGATTTTTATAAATTATACAAGACTATCAGTGTAGATATATTGGTTTTTAACAACTTCTACATGTCTGGACAAGAAGAAAATTTTTTTAAAGAACATTGTTTGAATCTCATGTAAACTACAGGTAGCTTTCCTTATGTGGAAAAAATTGAACTACGGAAAAGTACAGATAATATAATAAATACCCAAATACAGAGTAACTAAAAGTTAATACTTTGTTAGACTTATTATAAATCTTTCTTTAATAAAACAAGTAGAAGCTTCACTAATAATTTAAAGACATGTCTGTATTCCATATCTGCCCATTTATACTCCCTTCTCTTTTTTCTTTATTCCCCATAGGAATTTAATGTGAACTATTTCCATTTTTTTCTAGATCTCTTAATGTAGTATCATAGTGTGTGTATGACTTTGAGACCCATCAGTTGTTGAAATACAAATCTAGTCGATTCTTTTAAACTGTTGTATGGTATACTTCCGTAAGAATTTTAACACATTTTTAAGTAAGAGTTCTTTATATATTTTGGATTCTAATCACTTATTTGTTTTATAAACTGCAAATATCTTAGTTTCCCAGGCTGTTCCTTACCGTCTAACTTTATGTATTTTTTTGGTTAGCTTTCTTCAGTTTGATCTTAGGCCTTTCATAGGCACTTTTATCTATTGAATTCTTACACTACAATAGAATGCCTTGCGGTCTAGTTTCCCCCCCTGTGGAGGTGGTAGCAGGCTGAGTTTTATTTCTTTCTGCTCTGAAGGAGTTAGGAAACTAGTGAATTGTGTAAGCAACCTGGAAGGTTGGTATAGTCCATTTCAATCAAGCTGGCTTCAGGTGTTCCTTTGATGGCATCATCAGAGAGAGTTCTTGGTGTTGATTTCCTTTGCTATAACGGGTGTGATGTTTCTCAGTAGCTGGCTGTCTCCCAAGGATATCAGGGAAGATACTTTATTCATTTAGAACATTTTGCATTCCAAAATTTCTTCAGGAAAATTGTGTCTATGTGTAGGGTTCTTTATGTGTAGTTATTTTAAAATAAGAGCTATACAATTAGGCTTTCTGCTGAAATATTGGGAGTACAATGTCTGCCATTAAAAACTCATTGGTTGCAAAGCTTTATTTTTTGTTTCCATAGCATTGATTTAATGTGTGAGCTAACAATTCAATCAAGAAAATAAATTTTTTAAAAAATTTCTCCAGTGTCCTTAATCTTGAATTCATGGTTATTTAAGAGCGTATCCTCTTTGAACATCTGTACTATGCTATCTTTCTTCCATTTTTTAGGGAGGGAACAAATTTTATTAATAAAAAAATAGAATAATTATGATGAAAACATTATTGTCACAAGTGAACATTTTTAATAGCTTCAACTCGTATATGAACAGCACAAATGTATGATGATTTCAGATCCAGGTTTTGAAGTAGGCATCTGTTTACAGGAAATGCAGCAGAATCAGAGTGCAGTTATCTCTGAGGAAGTCTGATGTTCATGCAGCACACATTTATGGAGTCCTTTAACTACATGTATTGCACTGTTCTAGGCTCAGGGGATATGGTGATGAATAGGATAGGCACAGCCACACCCTCCCCCACCCTGTTCCTGTTTCCTGGAAACAGGAAAAGAACAAACAAAATGTGTATGTGCTGTACAGAAGATGAAAAGGGTGATAATGCTGGAGAGAGAGCGGCAGCAGTGTCAATGTTCATTCATCCGGAGCCTGGATGTGCATACAAGAGGATGCGTGTAGGGAGGATACAGCCATTGTATAAAATAGATAGAAGCATGCATGGCCATTTGTTCATTCCGCAAATGTATTGAGCATCTGTACTATGCCTGTCAGTGTTCTAGATGCTGATGATCAGTAGTGAACAAGGACAAAAATGTCTGTGTTCATGGACTTTCCACTTTAGAAGGGGAAGATTTACACAGACAAGAAAAGAAATAATGTGGGAATTGGTGCATTGCAGATGGGTAGAGAAGGCAGAAAGCAATAGGAAGCCTTTTAATGAAAACAGACTGTCAAAGGGTAAAATTTAAAGATATCTGTAAGATATTCAACAGATTTTACTTTAGAGTGTCCACATCCCTCCATTTTAATATACAGAGTGTATTTTATTGAAACCTCAAGCACAATTTTATCATCTTAACAAAATCTATCAAAAGTCTTAGGCTTCTGGAGACAGATTATTACCTTTCTGGAAGGTAATCTTTTTAGAGTTGAAGTGAAATATGGTAACTTGTTTTTTGGAGGGGCTGTGAAAAGGAGAGATATTGTATCTAAATTGTGTTTGCAAGAGTGTAGAATAATACAGCTCTTTTTATGCAGAGTGAATAAAACTTGTGAAGCTATTAACTTTAAGCTTACATCTGGAAAGCTGAGACCTGATAGATTATGTATCAAATTGGTATATAACTTATTTGGTAACACATATAGTTTGAGTTTCAAAGTATTGTAGCTACATCGAGAGATGAATTACAAAGGAAGGATATTTATTTGTGACACCAGAATTTCATGAACTTTAGAAAAGGAAGAGAAGCAATCTCTCTGCAAAACAAAGCATCTTTATTCATGCACACACATACACATATATTTTAAAAATCTCAATAATACTTAATATCAGAAATGTTGGGGGTGGGTGGCACCAAAAGTGAATTAATATAAAAGATCAAATACTTTTTTCTGCCTCCTTTTTTAAAAAAATAGACTTATTTTAGAGCAGTTGTAGCAATTTTGCTCATAGCAAAACTGAGCAAGAAGTATGTGCAGAGTTCCCATATACTTTCTGCCCCCACACATGCATAGTCTTCTCCACTATCAGCATCCCCCACCCCAGTGGTACGTTGGCTACAATTGGTGACCCTAGATGGGCACATTATTATCACCCAAAGTCCATAGTCTACATTAGGGTTCACTCTTGGCATTGTACATTCTGCGGGTTTTGACAAATGTATTAATGTAATGACGTGTATCCACCATTACAGTATCAGAGTAATTTCACCTTCCTAAACATCCTCTGAGCTCCACCTATTCGTTCCTCCCTTAACCCCTATCAACCTGTGATTTTTGTTATTGTCTCCATAGTTTTGCCTCATCCAGAATGTTGTGCAGTTGGAATCATACAATGTGTAGTATTTTCAAATTGGCTTCTTTCACTTTATAATATGCATTTAAGGTTCCTCCGTATCTTTTTGTGGCTTGATAGCTTATTTCTTTTTAGCACTAAACACTATTCCAGTGTCTGAATGTATCACAATTTATTTATCCACTTATCTAGTGAAGGACATCTTGGTTACTTACAAGTTTTGGCATTTAGGAATAAAGCTGCTGTAAACATATGTGTGCAGGTCTTCGTGTGGACATATGTCTTCAACTCATTTGGGTAAATACCAAGGAGCGTGATCGCTGGATTGTATGGTAAGAATGTGTTTAGTTTTGTAAGAAACTGCCAAACTGTCTTTGAAAGTAACTGTACCATTTCACTTTCCCACAGCAGGGAATAAGTTCCCGTTGCTCCACATCCTCACCGGTATTTGGTGTTAGCAGTGATTTAAATTTGGCTGTTCTAATGGAGTGTAGTGGTAGCTCATTGCTTTTTCAATTTACAATTTCCTAATGACATACGATGTTAAACATCTTTTCATTTGCTTATTTGCTCTCTATATCTTGCTCTCTACATCTTTGGTGAGGTGTCTGTTCAGATCTTATGCCCATTTTTAAATCAGATTGTTTATTTTCTTATTGTTGAGTTTGAAGAGTTCTTTGTATATTTTGGTTAATGAGTCTTTATCAGATAAGTTTTTAAAAAATATTTCCTCCAAGTCTGGCTTGCATTTTATTTTCTTGATGGTGTCTTTTGCAGAACAGATGTTTTTATTTTTAACCAAGTCTAATTTTTCAGCTATTTCTTTCATGGCTTGTGCTTTGCTGTTGTGTCTAAAAAGTCATCCCCAAGGTCATCTAGATTTTCTTCTGTTATCTTCTAGGAGTTTTATAGTTTGGTGTCATAAGTACATTTTAATCTTTTTTCTGGTAGAATTGAATTGCTGGGTTAAAAATAAAATTGTGTATTTACCCCTTAAAAAATTCTATTCTGCCATTTAATAAATGGGATGGCTTGCTATGCTTGAGATCATATAGCCAGGTAAGGCCACGGTTGAGTTTAGAGTTCAAGGGAAGTTTTCACTGTTACCTTTTATAATTGCTATACAAGTCTTAAATTATTCTTTTGTAAAGATGATATTTATATTTCCTGAAGGAAAGATCTTTGTTTTAATTTTTTCTTCCATGGGTCTCTGAATGAACAATCATGGAAAAGAAGTATTTAAATCATGCATAGATCGTGACAATGTCTGAAGATTTAATGGAATACTTTTTCCACAAAACACTGTTCGGTTTCCTGATTGATAAGTTCATCCAGCCATTTGTGATGAAATTTTCAACACCTGGAACCTGACCTCTGTTGAGAAGTTTGCTGGACTGTGACCATCTTCTTTGACCTTTAAACCAGCACTTTGTAAATCTCAGGCCCCATTTTAGTAACTAAGACTAAAAAGCAATAGTTACTCCTTTCACTTTTAATTGTGTGCACATTTCTGCTGCTATTATAGTATTTGTTGTCTAAAACAGGTCAATTCTGAGTCTTTTTGCTGTCTTAAAAAAAACACAAAATGAGAAAAATCCAACCAATAGGACCTCGGAAAAAGTGGAGGAAATAGATTATACTGTGCTTGGCTTTATCTAGATACCTTCCAGAGCTTGCCAAGGAATTTATGTTCAGTTAGTGCTATTTCATGAGCATTTCTATCAAACTCAAAACAGTTTCTACGGATGAATATATGCCTAATATAGGACATAAAGAATAGAAGAAAAATAAAAATTTTAAAGAGTGCTCCCAAATTCATGTTCCTTCATTTTTTTAAGCTTCCATTTCACGTTTTAGATGTTTAGTTTGAAGTTTTGTATGGATATTATCTGAAGGAATAGAAGATTAGAAAGAAAAATGATTAAAAGCATACACTATGGTTCCAGAGTCACAAATCATTTTTTTCATCTCTTAAAAGAAGGAATTCTAACTTTTGAAGGAGATTTCATTTGTAAAATTGACTCTGTACCTTATAAGCAATGTTTAAATTCATTGGTGATAAATATGCATGTTGGTTAGTAAAATCCCATTTTTTACATAATGCTTTAATGGAAATGGCAGTTTTATGAAATGAAAGTGACTAGTAAAAATCTGAATGATGTACATAAGCCTTTATATCATTTTTATTGAGGTTTTTGTGTATTCTAATTCATTAATACAGGGGAAAGGAGAACACTAACATGCTTTATCTCCTATAATTACTCAAATTGAATAGAATTTATTTTCAATAAAATTCTTAGAGTAAATTGCCCAGAGTGGGGAGACGGGCTTTGGCCTGTTTTTACAAAGTGTCTTGACATTTACCCATGGGATTTTGCTATTTTACCAACAATGTTGTTCCATTGCATACGATTTTCACTATAGCTCCCTCCAGATTTTTACAAATAAAAGCCTATGAAAGCCCAAGAAATCCCTAACACCTGAAGACTCAGGATTGTTGAGGGAGAAATCTCAGGTGCTTATTTTATCCTGTTTATTATTACAAATATTGCTTGTCTTTTAATAATTTAGACTACCTTTTATGTGACTCAGGTTAAGCTGAAACACCATTTAGATTGCTATGTAATAGATTAACCTGGCAAATTTCCAAAAATAGCTTAGTGTTTACGTTTAAATTTGGTTTACTTTTGTAGCGTGCTCTGAAGAAAAGATCAATGTAAGGGATAAACAGATATTTAAATTTGGGATCCCCACAACCCACCCTCATGGGGAGGGAGGGGAGGAAGATACTCTAGGTAGTGAATTGGAAGTTATTAAGTATTCTTAATTTCACTGCAGTGAAATCTTGCCAGCATCCCTATTTTTTGCTCTCTCTATACTTCAAACCATTTTAGAAAAATATCTACATATTTTTGGATTATGAATTATGAATTCTTGGCATTCCAGTCTAAAAATACTTCCATGTTCTTGAGGCAGAATCTTGTTGAAACCAGTAACTTTCAGCCTATATTAATATTTAGAAAGCTTTGAGGCTGGATAGTTTTTGAATTACATTCATACTTTCATTGAGTACCTTTTTCCCCTAGGCTTTATATTTGAAAGCTCATCCTTTTTTAGGTGTCTCTTTATGTAGACGCACATTTTTCCACTCTTTTCTCCCTCCCCCCAGCATTGCGCGGCTACCATGCTTCTATAGGGTTCTTCTGATTGGCAGTTTTTATGTGAGGACCAAGGAATTATATATGTGGTTATTTGCTGGTATCCTTGTAGGTTTGTGTGCATGTGTGTCTGTGTTTTATTGCTTTATTTGACCCTAGAAAGTCATAGTTATGTTTAGCTATTCTTTTTTTTTTTTCCCCACCATTGCTGAAGTGATCCCTACCTGAAGCAAGCGAAGAGACTTAACAGGAGATCAGACTTTCTCCATCTTTATTATGAGTCTGACTGCATGTGCTGGAGAAAGGGTAGTCCCGGAGAACTGCTGCCTCCATAGTCTCTCCAACACTGCCTCAGCACCAAGTATCCTGTTTCTCCCTTGAAGCCAAGAACTTGATGCAAAGATGAAGCATCGTCAGCATCTGGCTGTCCCCTCACTAGCTGAAAATCCTCTTGGGCCACAAGTACCTGCCCTCCTGTGTAAGCTTTGGTTCTCAGTAGGGAGCTGACCTAAGTGTGGAGAGAGATTTTTTGTGATGGAGTCAGTAGGTGAGGTGCAGTACCAAAGACTCTGCCTTTCCCCACATCTGGCTAAAACTGTACCTGCAGACCTTTCAGAATGCCTCCTCCCATGGTTCCAGCAGGCCAAAGGCAGGCCTTAGTGGAAAGGTAAGCTGTTTTGGAAAAAACTTTCAAACTGTGCTGGTTCCCTGCTCTCACACCACAACCACCAACACAGAAGACTTCTGTGACCAAATGCGGGGATTTTTTCACACACACCAAGCAGTGGACACCAGCTGGGCATCCTCTATTTCAGATTCAACACTGTCTCCCCAGAAATAGCGTCAGGCCCCACAGGTTGAGTGTTCAGTCCCCAAGACCGCGCCCTCCTTCCCACTAGTCACAAGTCTGGACCTCCAAAACTTCAAGTTGGGGTTCCCTCGACCCCCTTTTTGGGTTCAGTTAATTTGCTAGAGCAACTCATAGAACTCAGGGAAACATTTACTTACATTTACTGGTTTATTACGAAGAATATTTTAAAGGATTCAAAGAAACAGGTGAAGAGAGACATAAGGTGAGGTCTGGAAGGGTCCTGAGCGCAGAGCTTCTGTCCCTGTGGAGCTGGGGTGTGCCACCCTCCCAGCATGCAGGTGAGTTCTTGTTCACCTTCCTGCAAGCCTCCATGTGTTCAGCTCCCCCAAAGCTCCCCAAACCCTGTTTTTTGGGCCTTTTGTGGAGACTTCATTGGTTATCCATGACTGACTTTGTCAGTGGTGCGTGTACAAAGATAAAAGCAGCAAATACTGCAGCAGATTCGGCACTTTGCCTTGAAAAAGACCTGAAGTTTGCCTGTGGATATAGATGTCAGAAGAGTTGTGTTCTGTGAGTTACTGTGATGTGGAGAAAGGAGGATTACCTGAAATTGGATGTAAAGTTGTAATGCCAAGTGTGACAGGTGTGGCTTACTGCCCACAAGGTGAACTGCGGCAGCCTGTAGATGGTTGAGGTGTGTGTGGGTGTGTGTTTTGTGTACTTCTGTGCGGCTAAATGCAGCTGGGGACAGTTTTCTGTGTTCACCTATTGTTTTTGCAGACAAAATCATGCATAAGCAAATGTGAAAATCATTTTATGCTCAGATTGTCCCTCTAATATGCACATCAGTCATATTGGAACAAATTTGTGTTTTCAAAATAAGCCTTATAGCAGAACTGGCTGTAGTTTATTTGATTTTGGAATTGAGTCTCATTTCCTTTCTTCCTTTCCACCGTTATTGATTTCTTAATTTCTATTTAAGTTAAGCCCATATCAAGCTGATTTTTCATACCCTGAGCCGCTCGAGAGGAGAGGAACCAGCCTGAGATTTTAATTTTGCTACAGATAATTCACAGTTTTCTTCTTGGTGAATAGATATTAATATATTGAGACCTTTACTCCATGTCAGGCACAGTACTGGGATACAGAGATGGATGAGGTATAATCCTTGCCCTCCAGAGCTTGAACTCTCACTGGAAACTTTTCAAAGCACAAATTCAGATATCTTTGTTGGATCTTCTTAAGGTACAGATGAACAAACATCACGTACTTCTTTGTGAACACACATCCCCCTTCCCACTCCGTCTCCTGCTTCCTCGTAAATGTAAAGACAGAAGTAAGAACTTGCCTAGAGGGAACACGAAGATGTTCACTTACCTGTGGAAAATATGTAAATTTGAAAAGGACCTAAGAGGTCTCGTAGTTCAACCTCTCCTACCTGACTGACTAATAAAACTAGGGATCACATGTCTGCAGTAGATTGGTAAATGAAAAACAAGTTTCAGAGTAATGTGAATAGTGTTATCTCATTTTTGTTAGCCCCCCCATCCCCCACACCTATATGTATGTATCGTTCGTGTAAGTGTAGATGATGTGGAAAGATCTACCATATCGTTAATATTAGTTACCCCAGGGGACAAGGGAAAGCTTATTAACTTCCTCTTTATACATCTTTTATTGTTTGGTTCGTTTTAAGAAGCATGTTTTACTTTTTTAATTAAAAAATCTAATAAAGTAGGAAATGAATAAATAATAGTAATAAAAAATATCTTCAGGGCACTGAGCCTTGTTTCAGTCTTCCCAGTAGCCTGTGCAGTTAAAAATGAATGTGATGTTTCAGGTGTGGACTGCCCAGCAGGACACTGAACTTCTTGCTGCAGCCTAAGATGATATTAAGTTTTCTGGCAGTAGCACTCTATTATTGGGGGTTTCTGTGTTTTATAGACCATTAACACCTCAAAGTCTTTCTTACATCTGCTACTCTTGGCACCCTCTGCCCTTGGTAATCATTTTGGGCCAAGTTTAGTCCTTTATGTTCTTTCCGTTAGATTTCATCTTGTTACTGTGGAAATCAGTATTTAAGATGGGTAAGAACTGGCCTTGGATTCAGGCCATCTGGTTATAGATCCTAACCACTACTAACTAGCGTGAAAACTTGGACAAGTAGCTTGTCTCCGGAATCCTCAATTTTCTCATCTGTAAAAGAGCAATAATCATAAAATTGCGAGGTTTCAATGAGATGCCATATGTTAGAATACTTACTGAGTACCTGGTGAAATAGTGAGAACATGGTAAATATTAGCTGTTACTGCTAATGCATTAACCTCAGCTCATCTCTCCCATCCATTGGCATGTTAATGAGATAATTTTGGCTCTCAGATCTTCCTTTAACTACATTTACCTCCCTCCCTACCATTAATAAGTCAGTCTTCCAAACCTTCCTCGCTAGATCCCAGTCAGTCTCCATCTTATTCCACAGGTCCCTTCACTGATGTTGTCACCACCAACCTAAAGCTTGGCAACCCGACAGACCGCAATGTGTGTTTCAAAGTGAAGACCACAGCACCGCGCAGGTACTGCGTGAGGCCCAACAGTGGAATCATCGATGCAGGGGCCTCAATTAATGTATCTGGTAAGTCCCGAGGCTGGAGCCCAAGAGGGTGGGCTTAACAGGCCCTTAGAGCCATTGGGTTTTCTTAAAGTTTGCATTTGCAGCATAGCAAAATAAGATGAGAGACTTCTCTTCAACCCCCATCCTCCACCCCCTGGTTAAAAAATCTTAGCGGGTCCCACTCACATCTTTTTCCCCCATAATTAATGCCTCTTTGTTTTAATGCTTTCAGCCTTTGCGCCTCAATAGTTAGAGCAAAATTAAAGTGGTAACTTTAGACTTCACTTCAGAATGAGTTTGGTTTTCACTCCCTTGAAATTAAATCTGCCCTTTGGCAATAAATAAAAAAGGGCTAAACAAACTTAATTTTACTTTGTGGGAGAAAGCTAAATGGAGTTATTTTCTTATTTAAACTAAATGATTTCTGACATTAAGCTCATGTCATTCCCAATGATTGGTCATTGCACTATACTGATTATGAAACACTGAGGGAGATGAGGGCTGAGGAAATTGGAATATATTCAAGGGTGTCAGTTTGGTGCATGTCTGATGGCTTTTCCCCCCTTCTGTCGGAGACTGTATATATTTTCCAAAGTCCAACTTTTGAAAAGATGCTGGTAAAGTGCCCAAATTGAGAATTGGATTTCAGAATTAAGGAGATGTAAGTGATGGGTTGGAGTTTAAATGTATTCTAGAAATGGAATAAACTTTTAGCTCATTAGAACTTCTGGAGCCGATGGGGAGCTGTGGGGGAGTGTGTACTTACCCTTTAAATACCAGGCGGCCCAGTGTCACAGAGGCTTCTGCAGCAGTAGGAGCTACTACTCATTTGAAATGAGTACGTGTCTGGCTTTCTTTTTTTTTTTTTCTTTTTTTTTGAGACAGAATCTCACTTTGTTGCCCTGGCTAGAGTAAGTGCCGTGGCGTCAGCCTAGCTCACGGCAACCTCAGACTCCTGGGCTCAAGCAATCCTTCTGCCTCAGCCTCCCAAGTAGCTGGGACTACAGGCATGCGCCACCATGCCGGCTAATTTTTTCTATATATATTTTTAGCTGTCCAATTAATT